>JAUELE010004454.1:0-17076 GCA_031471655.1 Diodora aspera
AAAGGTGAGCTAAAGGATCTCCCACCCCTACCCCACCCCCCGGATCCGGGATGGATACGCCGTATTCTTTCGGAGGGGTGAGGGGGTGAGAGCACTCGCCTACGAATTTTAAGGTTCTGAGAGGGAAAAGGGCTCGGGATCTTCGGCAATCGCCTATTTGAGACCTGGCGCTTTCCTTAATAGAAGCTCAAGACCAGACGCTTGTGAAAGGCGGCCATGGCATCAAGCTAATTAATGAATCACCTATGTATTGTAATTTTCAGAGCATTTCGATGCAGAGAGTAAGCCAAACTCCGAGACATGGCGTGCAACGATGACCGCCGGACTGGCGCTGCTGGGAGTTTCTCTCATAATGATCACCATAGCCTTGTCCATTGTCGTCAAGGGAGACGAAGAGGAAGTGGATGAAGAGGTCAAGGACGAAGCTGAAGAAAGTCTTTTAAGGGCTGTAGATTCTGAGTGAAGTTAATTGTAAAATACAATAAATTTTATTTTCCCAGAACATGTGTTTTATTTGCAATGGTGGACTTCATACGCATTTATTTGCAGGCCTCCGAATGACAGAAGAAATTACACCAATCTTGCATGGACTCACGATCCAAGGTTGTACAATTAAAGTTGGATACATGGTCAAACTCGGTGTTTTCATTAGAAAAAGATTATAGAACGATAAATACATAAAATTAGGTACATACCACGAGTAACGAACAAAGCATGTTTGGCAGTTTCACAACCTGTGGAAGATTCTTGTTTACTTTGGTACCCCCCGCCTCCCCTGCCGTGACAAAATATATTTAAAAAAAGCATTTCGAACTTTCCGACAGAATCTTGAAAATATTCGTAAACCTTCGGAAACGCTACACAAGAAAATAAATGCTCATATTCGGAAATCGACGGAAAATTATTCGGTGAACCCTCAAAGAAAGGTTCGGAATGAGACTTCGGAATGGCGCACCAGGTCCCCGTTTTATGAAAGCATTATGAAAGCATTCGGATATCGTAAAGATGGTGCATAGCAATAATGGCACAGTTATTATGCCATGGTAAAAAGGGCAGAGGCAAAAATGACAGATTAAAAAAGGCACAAGTGAAAAAATGGCACAACTAAAATGAATAGCTTATTGAAAAGAAATACCAACTGAAAATCACGTATTAACAATGTTTAGACATAATTTAATCAAATTTATACTATTCATTACTATATTAAATAACAATTACTATTTAACCTTACCGCTCAACCCAGGCAACCATATTAGAGAATATATAACACAATCTTGAACAACTAATTAATTATGAATCGATTAATCCCAATACGAAATTAACAGACAATAATATACAAAGTAAACATAAGGAGTAAACAATAATTGTGAAGTGTAAATTTGATTAAATTTTCTCTGAACGATGTTTTTACATGATTTTTAGCCAATATTTATTTTCAATAAACTATTTTAGTCTTGCCATTTTTTCCTATTAAATTTTCCAAGTAAATTTTGAGTTTACTCAACAGGTGTTTATATTTGTTGATTTGAAATTTAACGCTTTCAGTGTGAAATGTTATGGAAATGTGAAATAACGTGCAATTTTCACCTAGACCACAAATTAATGATCATGTAAATCTGACATGACATACCCAATATGATTAGGTTGTTAAATACAAATGGTTTTTTTAATGCTTTCCTTGGCGACATTCTTGACCTGTATTAGTCCGTGGCATCATAGGCGCTAGTTATGCAATGGTGTCGTTCGCTTTCTTGACGATTAGACCTACATCTCAGTGGTTTGTTCCTGGTTTGCCACCACACTGACCAGGATTAAAATTAATCCAGTTATTACAAGCTAAGGGGGTCGTCTCATACCTTGGGAGTGAGCGAAACTCGGTAATGTTCACCCTGATTTTGGCAGGTGAATAGTTTTAATGGACTTGACACTTCTGAGGAATGAGCAGTGTCACACAGAAAATGTACTCAGCCAATTAGAGATGGGAGGGAAGAAGCGACCCACGATCAAGAAGTACAGAACCATTGATCATCAGATCCAGCTTGAGAAAGAACACCCCGTCTCAGTTGACACTTAAACAGGTAAACTCTTCCAGCAAGCCAAGATAATACCCCAACATTTTGAAGCCAACACTTTCCGGTGTGTTGACAGAAAAGGCGCTTGTGGATTAGATCAGCGGCAAATGCTATATTGTTTACAATGTGGCTGGTCCTCCAACATGGCCGCGGCTATCGAGAATACCCGAATATGGTCGAAAACAGTCACTGTCGGACAGTGAAGCTCCCTAGCTCTTTCCAAAGAAGCGCACCGTGCCGTGGGAGAACCGTGCGTAAAATCACCACCACCCAAACTTCCCCCATTCACAGAAAGCTTCACCAACAGGCTTATGTCAAGAATATGTAGCTATATGTAACTATCAGCACAAATGTTACATTACATTTGCCTGATGGTTAGCCGTCTGACATCCAAGTGGTGGTTGAGCCAAACCCTGCCCCGTGACCTTACTGCATATGTACATTGTAAGACATCCAGGGGCGGATCCAAGATTTTGGAAAGGAGGGGGTCCAACTTGAAGGGGGGTGGGGGGGGGGGGGAGCAACTTGCAAAATTTCAGTCCCATCCGGGTTTCGAGGACTCTTTACTGAACAATTTTCCATATTTGATTTTTAAAGGGGGAGGACGCCCTGGATCCACCCCCAGATCCGCCACTGACACCCACTTACCCGGAATATGCAACTGCTGACGGAGGGGTGGCAGATTATAAAGGACTGTACGATTTATTCTGTGTGCTTCGTCGCAAGGAGTTTGGGTTCAATGCCTAATACATTACGGTCTACCAATGGGTATAATATGTGTGGTAGATTAACCAACAAATCGTTTAATCACGGGTTACATGAATTGCACGTGCGTGCACCTTTCCATCCTCTCAAAAATTGAATGAACTCTTAGTACGACAACAGGACAATGTTGAAAAGTATGCACCAGCTCATCTTATGATTGATACCAGTATTACCTGTGCTTTCACCTCGCTTGCGCTGCAAAATTACATGATGTCCTGATTGGCGTACAAGCACAGAACGAGTGCAGTTATTCGGTAGCGTAAACGAACAAGCTGGGTTCCCCAGCTGTGTCAATTTTGCGGGTGATACGTTCATGATTCGGGCAAAGGCAGAGAGAAAATATGTTTATTTTTTAAAATTTCTATACTGACGTCCAAAAGAAAGTTTACAAAGATTTTGAGAAACTACTGAATACATTCACAAATGCGTTGGGTATACAAGAGATATCCGTTCAAGACTTGAAAGGTTTATCAATGAGATGATGTCAATCAAATTGGACTCACCGAAATCCAAGCACCCTTTTGATCAACTATTGCATAAAGACGTAAGGGAAAATAATAGAAATCATTTGGTATACGTTCTTTTGGCCGTCAGTATATTTATTTTGTACCTACTTTTAAAGCAGACAGTTGTAGTACTGTAGGATAATGTATTAAAGGCGCGGGGTTGATCCTAATTAGCGCTGTGTTGTAGTCTTGGAGACTCTAGCGAACCATCCATAAGGGTGGGAATAAAGGAATATTGCTGTTATAACGGATAACAAAGAGTTATTATTATATATTTTGGGAAGAAGTGAGCGAGTGATTTGGGGTTGAACGTGGTTTTTCGGCAATCTTTCAGCCACATCACCACGGTGTCACTAACATCACGTTGGTGTCGGGGCTCCTCTCTCTCCGGACTGAAAGAGAGGTCCCCAGGCGGGACTCGAACCACAACCACCAAGGCTGGCAGCTTGCTGAGCCGACGCGTGTTTGGGAATGAAAACAGAATTATTAACATTGTTTGTGTTATTGTACAATAGTGTTAAAATAAAGGAAGTGTAGCTTTAACAAACTAAACAGTGTAGCAACCTGTGTAATGTTACAAATGAGAAGATGTGGCTTCAAAAACAAGGAAAAAAAAGAAAACAGTCTTGGTTTTGAAGGACATCTTGACCATTGCTAACGAAGAGGAATAAGGAACTGTCATGCTATTATTGTGGACATCCATACTGGATATAATATTACTGACCTGGATTCCAGAAATGCGCGTCACTCTTAAAGTTACATCATTAGTGAGACAAATCCATCTGGTGAAATTGTATCTATTTTGTACTTATTTACAATACTGAGTTTGTAATTAGTGTTGTTGAAGTATTGTCAGGTTCAATTCATTCAATAAATATATTTTGCGAAACTATACTGACGTCCAAAAGAAAGTATACCAATATTTTGAGAGGTTACTGATTCACAAATGCGTTGGATATACAAGAGATATGCCTGCAAGACTTGGATGGTTTATCAATGAGATGATGTCAATCACATTACACTCACCGAAATCCAAGATTCCTTTTGATCAACTATGGCATAAAGACGTAAGGGAAAATAATTGAAATCCTTTGGTATACTTTCTTTTGGACGTCAGTATACATAAAAGCGTTTACACGAATAATACACAAAATATGTTTTGTCTGTTTTACAGACTCTTAAATAGCTTCAATTAATGTGGGACCCCCATGCCATAAAATTGAAAAACATGCATTTCGAACGTTCCGACAGAATCTTGAAAATATTCGTAAATCTTTGAAAACGTTACACTTGCAAATAAATGCATTCGGTTCATATTTGGAAAGCATTCAGAAGTCGACAGAACATCCTAAGGCAAACCCTCGTCCGGAATGAGACCGGCTATTTGAGAGTAGAAAATAAATCCGTCTGCATCTGCCAGTAGTAAGGGAATGTGGTGTTATTTAATTATACACTTTAAAAATACATCTTTTACAGTTTATGTTATGGATTTCACACAGATAGCACCAGACCTATTGTAGCGTTTGGGAGCACGTATCAAACTTTACTTTGTTGCTACGCTGGTTTTGAAATTGGAGACATAGCTAAGATCGATTGTAGCTCATATTGTTTAGTGGAGCAGGGTTATGATCATAAAACGTTGATTGTTTGTCTGACATATCTAAAATTTATGCACTTCAATATTAGAACCAAAAACAATCAGTACAGTCCCAAGGCAAAGTAGACGTTACTGGAAGACGTGTTCATTATTCACGTCGCGACTGCATCATACATTGTACAACAACAAGTCTTGCTGCAGTTTCAACGGTACTCTGTGCAAATGTTCTGTGTATGAATAAGATAAGCCGACGAAAATATCATGATGGGACATCATAATGGGAACATTTCAGTGCTAAAATATATTGGAATATAGACTTAGACATTGTGTACGCTGTTTGGAATGACGTAAGCTTACAAACGCATGCTCTTAGTTATAACGGCGTTAATGACATTGTTTTAAAGAACGAATTCTAAACAGGATATGCATTTAACAAAAGTGATATTGTTTCATTTCCAGTACTTATGTCACCTCGGTTTCAAGGGAATTAGTTTGGCTCAACAATGTCAACAAGTGATTTAGTGTACATGTATATACATTGCAGTTCATATACGCATACAATGCATGTACAGTATACAAATTAAAATCATGTCCAAACCAAAATAGGTTTATATATCACATTTTGTCTCATCTACTGAACTTAGAATTGTGCCACATGACATTTAGCCCATGCAATTTAAGCCAGGCTAGACCATGTATGTATATCAATCAGAAGAGAAAGAAACCTTTTTGCAGTATGTTTAGATCTTATATGTGAAATTGTCTTTTGCTTAAATTAAAAGACATTATATTTTTTTATTTTTTTATGTGAGCTATATCTATGAGACCTTTATGGATACAGCAGCATACTTCGGATGTTGCTAATGAAATCGAAAAGGCATGCACATCAAAGTTATAAGGCACACGATGCTCTCTGAATGCATATATAAAATTACAGAAAACACCAATTTCAGTTATAAACAATCTAAAAAAATGTCCTGTTTTCTCGCAGTTTGTACAGTAAGTAAATGTGTACTATCAAGTGGGCTATGTATGTCATTATGATACATTTGTTATGAATAAATATTCGGTATCCATTTTGGCCTTCTGCATGTTATTATTTCTTTATGATCAGCAATTTTACATAACTGAGATAATTTTAGCCAAACGAAAGAGACCATGAAACTCTTCAGCAAAACAATGGGCCAGTCCATATTAGGGGTGATATCACTGCATTCTTGCCATGTACAAATCAGTGGTGCATGGTATTGCGAAATCTTTTTCAATAGGCATTCGTCACTGTAGGTGGAGTCCCCTAATACCTACAGTAGAGATTATGCAATGTCATGCACCACTGATTTTGTTTATAGACACAAGATAGCCGTGCTATCACCCCATGAATAGACTGGTCAATTGTTTGCTGTAAATTTACTAATGCCCACATTGCGTTCTCGTTTGGTTGAATTTTAAATTCTGAATTCTTTTTGTAGCTATTAGTATCTGTAGACATTCGTGTACTGTAGGCATTAATGGATAGGACCGTTCTTTGTTAGGTTAGGATCTAAAGAACACTTGGCATCGCGATTATATTATTTTAGTTATTTAATTACCATGATGCATATTTCAAGTACCTTACAGCACATACATTTAAGGAATAATCCAGACAGCCTTTTATTTAATGAGTCTTTTTCGAGAACGAAATAAATGATTTCTAGACGTTGGTATCAGTAATCGACGAGGATCTTCAAGATGATAATCTGCATATAGAAATTCTATGTAATATCCACAGTGTCACGGTTGTATTTATTCGAGATGCTGATTTTGACAAGGAATGTTTTTACAGTTACTTTTGATATATGCATTGACGTAAGTCCCACCGTAGGATTGTATTAATTCGAGGTGATAATATGGAAAAGGACTTCTAACTTTGGATTGTAATAATTCGAGATAACTTGGAAACAAACTTTTTATAACATAAAACAATCTGAAAAAGTTTTGTCTGATAAAACTTAATACATAAAGAATGAAATATTGTCCAACTTTACTGCCGGGCAAAAAAACGATGCCAAATGATTTCAGTTATTTACGTCTTTCTGTCATAGCTGATCAAAAGGATGCTAGGATTTCAACGAGTGTAATTTGATTGATATCATATCGTTGATAAAACTTCCAAATCTTGGAGTGATATATCTTGGATATCCAACGCAATTGTGAATTGTTTTAGTAGTCTCTCAAAATTTAGGTATCGTTTCTTTTGCCCGGCAGTTTATATTTACATGCAGTAGGGAACTA
The DNA here is from genome assembly GCA_031471655.1 of Diodora aspera. NCBI lineage: Eukaryota > Metazoa > Mollusca > Gastropoda > Lepetellida > Fissurellidae > Diodora > Diodora aspera. The sequence goes on from JAUELE010004454.1 coordinate 7,212, forward strand.
TTACTTTCCTTCAAGATATATTATTGATCGTTTCATCTGAACAATGTCCTTAATTAATGCAGCGGAGACACTATTATGTGATTACTTGTCATAACATTAATCTTTTATCAAGTAAGTCTCAAGTCTAGACAGAACCTGATGCACTAACGAATGACGTGGATGCTCTCCAAGGACAACCTGTCATATAGATACAAGAATTAGCTAACACCAGAAGTATAGACTGAGATTATAACATGATCATAAGATCAGGGCCCCGTTTCACCTAGCGATCTTAGCGCTAAGTTGATTTTAAACTCTTAAGATCAACTTTTCAAACCGTATTAAAACCACCATGCCAGTTGTTAAAACAACTTCAAGCCGTACTGCATGTCCTAAGATCACTACTAGAGTATTTCGAGAAATATGGAAACAATGTTTGTCACATAAATGTTAAACTTAACCGTGTACCAAAGATTGATTTTACCTAAGATCATTTTGCGTAGCAGGACTTAGGAAGAAAAACTGTAGATGTGTATCAATTGCAAAATGTAAGTTTAGCCAAACTTGCGTCGCAACCTCACTGAATAAGAACGACACCCACTCTCACGGCGCGTTCAACTGCGAATGGAGGGATAGCAGGCTACAATACGTTGTACTCTGTCGACTGTGTGCGATTCTTGTGGTACGGGAGTTCGGGTTTGCACATTGACTTGCACTAATGGGTTGATTATCCACTCTGCAGCAGAGTGTCTCGCGAAGTCAACCTGTATGCGCCTTCATAAATGTTTCAAAATTACATGATATCGTCTGGGCACATCGTTCAGCCTACCGAAATGACACTGCGATTTCTACGTTAGCCCATTTTACATTTTGATACCAGTAGTTTCAGAGGTGTAGTAGGACTGGACAAGATAAACGACGATATACATATTTTCTTGATATACATTTTTAGAAGTTGTGGTAACAGATACAGGAGAGAGATTTGTCTGGATTATCAACTTCTTTATTGGCGACAATAATTTGGCAAAACAAGACGTTGATAATCCATAAAAGACTATAGACATGTGCATGTATGGCACAGCCTAACATGAGTTTGGTAGATCTTCAGACTCGTATGTCTATTTCAACTATGTCGTGTCAGTATGGACACTTACTCAGTGAATCCGAGGGCTGTACGTTCAGTTGATAGTCATTGCTGTTCTGATGAAACCTTTGGGGTATTAGAGTGAACCGTACCTGGTAGAAAACACTTAAAGCTTTTAAAAAATGAAATGTTATTCATGTGGCTTACTCGTTCGAGATAGAACTCTGCGGGCCTATTATCGAAGCTGTCCTAACGCTAGGATATCCTAAGATGGATCCTAACCCATGCAATACCTATAGGTTAGGGTCAAGTTAGGATATCCTAGCGTTAGGATCGCTTCGAGAATAGCCCCCCTGATCTTCAGCTGTTTTAGCAACAACATGGCTTAGTAATTTTGGGTGAAACACTTCAGTGAGAACCAACCTGTTATGCCTTATCCATATAATCTTAAGTAATTAAGAATAAACGTTCAAATGTTATGTCCGCATCTAACACAGAATTCACATTTCACTTATTATATTCAAGGTCCATTTCTAAATTAACCTCGCCATGTTACAGAAATCGTGTCTTTCCTCCCTGAAAGTGGATTAACGCTATGAGGCATGATTTGCTACTACCCAGTGCCGCCGGAAGCCAACATATGGCATGATTGAAGGAAATAAATGGAATTCCTGGAATACAGGGCATGTTCTTTATGATTGATGGCTCTTTTCAGAAGTCCTAGGTCAATACTTTATCTCAGTCATTGGCATTCAAATTATTAAGGCTAATGATTATTCAGTTGAAAAAAAATATGGTATGGTGGGTTTCTAACTGATCTTATTTGTTTTTAAGTTTTTGTTTTATTTCATAGGACTAGACGAATATTCTTAAGTGGTGTAGCATGTTTTAACGTGTAACTCGACTTTCACTTTCCTGAGGCTCAAAGGTCAGCATTCAAAACAGATGAAACAACGTAGCTGTTAAGATTCTGTCCACTAGTCTCGAAGCTATCTTAAGTAAAGTTGAGACATTCTAGGGTCAGAAGAGGACCAGTTCACGAAACTATCCTAATTCTGTCCGACAGTTAACATCGGTCTGATAATACCCTAATATTTGTTAAAAGTTAGGAGATCTATCCGTTGGATATTTTTGAGATTTGGCAGAGATCTACGTTCTACATGTTGGGATAAAAATTAGGATTCCTAGCCCTAGAATAGCTAAGTGAATAGGTGGTCAAAATTAGATCATACCACATAAGATCATACCAATCCCATACAAACAACTATAATCAGTTGTACTGGTAGTGCTGAGTGTTGGTATCTTAACTAAAATATTCATAAATATTCATAAAATAATGAACATAATATGAATTGACCACAGAGTTTAAATACTCTGGTCCCTTCAGCTGAAACTGGTAAAATATCTTAAATCTAATATTGGCCTTGTGCATTTTAAAGAGTTTTTAAGCAGTGTCATTGAATTCGATGTTAAGAAGCACAAGGAAGTCAGGCTTAATTTTTAATGTAAAATATTCCAACAAAACGTTAACTTTTAAATATGGACTCGTTTGTGCACTTTCAGCAACCACGAATTAGATTTCCCCACATTTCGACAAAATGAGGCTATTCATGAAAAGTTTGAAACGGCATACAGAATGTTCTTGTAAATAATTGGCTTCACGTTGCAAATGACCTGCAAGTATCTGTAAAAGATTATTTCAACACAGTAAAGAAGTGGTTCTTTGGCTTTAGAAATCTGGCCATGGCACCATAACATCAATTGATTGATCGTTAATTTCAGGGGACGGGTTGAAAGCATTATTTAGGCTTCATGAAAGAGAACTGACATGTATTGTTACTGCAATTACAAGTCAAGAAATTTCCATTCGGTCATTATGACATTTGGCCCTAAAATATCATTGCGTAAGATGTGATTGTCACACGAGTGTCCACCAAAGATCCATTTCTGTTCCTCGAAATCAGGCTAATGCACATGTCTATATAATTCCTTATGCCCACACTTCATGCAGACTACATCAAGGCATTAATTTAAAAAATGCAATATCCTACGGATAAATCCACAATCAAGCCACATTACAGAACACAAGAAGCACTTGGCTTTGGAGAATCCAGAGTGGCTATATCCCATCCTGGTTTTGTAATACATCAAAGCGCTTAATTTTGCTCAAGTCCAGAAATTATTATACCCGGTTAGTCGTGTAATCCTATTGAAGGTTTTGTAACAATACATTTGGAAATAAAGTGATGAGCGTCGTCCTTCCGATGTCTGGACTGCTGTTAATGCGCTTCTGTCATCTGTCGGGCACTAGTCTGGTTATTATTCAAAATGGTTTATATAGCTGAAAGGTGGGTGTAATGGAAAAAACTAGGCAAACGCATTCCTGAAAGCTGAGTTGCTTTATTTTACACTCATGAGAAATTATTGTTCAGAAAGTGGAAAACGTTTAAGCCCTGAATTTCGTATCACAAATGTGGTGTGACTTGATGTAAATTGGTTTACCGTTTACATGGTAATGAAAGCTACGTTATCTAAAGCATATTTAACATCAACCCAAATTTTAACAAATAACAATGATCCTATACTGTTACTTCGTTCTAAAGCACTAACATGTAGGTTAAACTATTCTACAATCTATTGCTTTCTGGCAGTTTTCTGAACATTGTGACAAATGAAAGCAGCAAGTGTCTTTTATAAATTACGTGGAGTCAAACATTATACAATTCGGCAAATGAGTGGTTCGAAGTCCGCCCGAGGCAGTTGTTTTCTTCCAGGATTTGTAATGCAGACCTAGCACGAAGACACTTAGACTGTAAAGTTCCTGAAATAGTGGTATTATTATTGTGTAAAGCCATGGCATTGGACCCTTGCATGTATCCTTTTCCTTCTCTCACTGAGCTTGTTGAGCATGACTGCTCGTTAATTGTTCCTGTTTTAAACAGTTCCTCCAGGCTTCCTAGCTGATGTTAGCTGGGGGCACTTATGGATGATGTGCTGAATGGACTCTTCGTCAGATCCACATAGTAGGCATCGTGGAATGTTTTGAATCTGTGGAGATGGATTTGGCATGGGAAGTGATTGAGCTTTAGTCATGCGAGCACGACTTGATCTTGTCTTCTTATGTTGATGTGCCTGATGGCGTTTGGAACTTGTTGAAGCTCATAGTGTGCACGTCCACTTCTTTCAGTTTCCCATCTTTCTAACCAGATCTCTTTGGTTGGTCTTGATACAGCACAGTTCAGTAATGACACATTTTCAAACTGTTTACTAACTGGTCCACACTGGGATGCAACTTTGGTCAGGCTGTCTGCCTTATCATTGCCAGGTATACCCACATGTCTGAGAATCAGTTGTAGAATTATCTTTGATGGTATTTAAGATATCAGGTATGTGTTGGTCTTGCAATGTTGGTAGGCTACTACTTTGTTTAATACTCCTATTAAGTACTCCCTAAAAACTAGTTCGACGTTCTGGCCTAACTTACAACCCAAAGATATTTTTTGAACGGGTCTGTAGTTATCGCTAGTGTGCTTATGAAACCGGATATTGAATAATAATAATAATAATAAAAACAATAATAACAACATCATTTGTATATATAATGGATTTGTATAGCGCCTTTTATCCACTAAACAAGTGCTCAATGACGCTGTTACAATAATAGAAAATAATGTTGGAAAAAATATATCTATGATAGAGAAAGTTTGAATAAATATGTTTTGAGTGCAATCTTTAAAGTGGATTTAGAGTCAATTTGTCTGATGGAGAGTGGAAGTTTGTCCTAGAGTGCACGTGAAGCAGCAGCAAAAGCCGTGTCTGCTATGGATGTTGTTGTAGGCTGAATGAGAAGGTGAGAATTCCAGGAGTGAAGTGATCGACCAGGGCTATGCAATGCAATGAGAGATTTGAGATAGGGAGCAAACCCTCATCGTAGATACAGCAGTGTGTGAGAAGCAGAAGTTTGTAGTGAATTTGCTATGCGATAGGTAGCCAGTGGAGCTTAGCAAGCACAGGTGAGACATGTTATCTGCGAGACAAGCGGAACACAACACGAGCGGTTGTATTCTGAATCTTTTGAAGTTTGGACATTAGTTGAGCCGTGATGATGTAGTGAAGTAAATTACAGTAGTTTAATTTTGATGTAACAAGGCGAGTCAAGAGGAGTTTGGCAGTGTCTAAGTCCAGGAAGTGACGAGTTGTTCTGATATTGTAGATCACATAATAACATGATTTGGAGACGTGTTTGATTCGGTAATCAGGGACATACATGTAGTTGGCTGGAAGACAATACACAGATTCTTAGCAGCGTCTGATGGCGTGATGGCATCATTTGTTTTTATCAGATATAGGCTATTTGGTTTTCTTTAGAGTTATTCTCTGGATCCAACAATCAGGAATTTCATGTTATTGTCGTTGAGCTTAAGATAGTTCCAGGCTATCCACTGTCCAATTTCGATGATGCATTTCTGGATCTTCACCAAATCACCCCACAATGGTTTCTGCAGTTAGTAGTGGTCAGAAGTGTCCTGTTACAGATAACGATATGTGCGATGATATTGACCAGTATCGATATTGCTGGAATATAAATACGAATATAATAACCTCCCACTTGTCCACGCATTTAACATATGAGAACTACTGTTCTTGTACAACTTTATGGGTTAAATGAGCTTCCTTGGCTTAACTCAGCATACACGTAGAAACTTCAGAATCATTAAACTTTCAGCGAGAAAGCCATTGGAATGTAAAGTACTTGTATGGCCATACATTGTATGACTGCACGTTCGTTGTGCTCTCATAAGTTATTTTTAAATGATTGTTTAACTACATGTATGTATGTACATATGTATGTATGTATGTATGGTATTAATGCACTTTTTATTCACCAATTCATTGACGAATTGATTCAATTTATTTATTTACTCGTGCGGTAATTAATTGTGTTTGATAAACGAATTTCCTAATACATAATGCACAAATTCAGATTAATATTTTGACTATTTTACGTACACCAGCCCTTAGGTTAGCTCGCCGCAAGGGATCCTAGCTTGTGCAAATGTGAATATCGTTCAGGAAATGAGTACTGCCTGCACGACAATATCAAACAAGAAAAGTCACTCACACCCTTACGTGCTCTTCTCTGTTGAACACAGCCAGATGCCTTGATGTATCCTTCAGGGAGACTAGAAATGGGGACCACACATGTCTGCACATTACGATGCAGCTGTCCTTTGACTAGTTAGATAATAGCCTTCTGACATGTTGATTTATGGGACCTTGATTTGCTTTAACGTAAAATACTACTTGAAAGGTAATTAATTTAGTTTGACGTGACAGCTGAATGGTTATGTAACGTTTGGCAGGATATTAGCGCGGTCAGAGAATACGGTGATGTGGGAGTTTGTAGATTCGTTTGTTATTCTTGCTCCTTGGCTGAACATTTTAGTTATATTTTAGTTAGCCTGGATCCAGGTGAGCAAGTCAAGGCTGGGCGATTCCACGGCTGTGGAAACTGTTTTTTTAAGAATATTAAATTAAAAATAAAATAATGTATTCAATAGACTAAAATTTGTCTGAGCTGACAGCAGTCTCTGGATCTCGATATTTGCCTTAGATATAGTCATTATAAAAAAATTGATTTTGTCTCTTCTGTGTTAAGTCACCAAACTTGGCTAGGTCCCCTTTGTAAGGAATTACAAAAACTACAGGTTCTGTCAAGCTAATAATGTGATTGTTGGAGGTCTACATCCTGCTGGCAACATGCCGACTGTTAAGTGTCGTGATTTTTAGGATTAGCACCTAAAAATCATTTAGATTGACAGCAAGAAAAGTTAAATCAACAGATCCACTCTTTCATCTTTTTACGACAAGCGCGAGGTAACTGGTATACTCTTTTCTAAATGTCACGTCTTTGAATTCCAAAGGACTATCACTACTTTAGACTTTGGATCAATATAGAAATATACATCTTGTGTAAACATAATACTATAAACATGGTTATTAACATCAACTCTATTTTGCTGTGGACACTCGTGCTCAAAACTGCATCAAAATGATTATTTAAACCAGTTCTTACTTCTGTCATAGCTCATATTTTCATTGACAACACTTAATTTCACCTTTGGGTGTTGTTTACTATTTTCTTGCATATCTCGCTTAATTCTGAACCTATGTCAATAAAGTTGGTATCATTTTAAAGGTCATTGTGTTGTCTTTTTGAATTTGTTAATAACTGAAAATTGCATTTTTGGGCATCATGACTCATTTTGATGTGTTGAGCCACCCTTTTGTTATATAGACATTTACTTTATATATTTACTGAGAGCTGTACTCTAAATCTCTGCCTGATGTTGCATCATCCCCAACTTACGAAGATTTTCACTCTGCGACACCTCTATATCTTGTACAAAACAGGTTTGAGAGACAAACGTCATAACACAGTGTAGGAAGACCCAATATTGCTTTCAAATGTCATTCATCAAGGAATGTCGTTTGAATTTTATTGTTATCATAACTTGTGATGACTATTTCTAGCTCTGAATTATCTTCACTTATTGATGATGTGCAGTTAAAAAAAACTACAAGAACCATAAAGCCGGTAATTTGAAAAGCAATATAGTCTCTGAAACCAATGAACACAACATTATAAAATGGTCATAATTGCTTTGAGGTGTTATGTATTAAAGGGAATTAACGATGGCCATTATAAATCATCGAGAGAATAACAATTGGCAAGTTTATAAGAATTTTCATTTGTCAACTATTGAAACCGTTTTAATAGTTGCTGGCAATTTTTCATAAGCTTGACAAATGCTTGATGACATACCAATATATGCAGTATTCATTTTAGATGACTTCACTTATACACTTTCACATCAGTATCAGTATAATTATATGCTCTATCCTATGCAATTTTTTAGATTTAACTTTGAATGTACTGTGGGTCCTACCAATATTTGATGGTACGTTTATAAATTTCACAAATATTTGACGGATTGTAATTGACTTCAAATGACAAGCAACCCGAAACTGACACGCTCGAACCTCTTCAATTGTAACAAATGGTGCCTGCGTGTTCTGGAATCTTTGCCCAACATCTCAGTCCAAAATAAAGCTTTATTAAGAGCTGTCTTTACGATGTTACAAATGGAAATCCTTCAGTGCAATTTCGTCTATTTGATTACACAAAGGTCAGAGAGACACTGTCTCCACTTTCATTACTGAGCCGTCAAGACAAGTCTTCTTGGGTGGAGTAAAAAGTGGGAATCACTGCTTCGGTTACTTATGTAACACCAAAGTAATTATGTCTGACGTAATTATTGTGTCATCGTCTCCTAAAGTTGGCTAAAGCGTCTGTATAACGTAACGCTGGTACACGAAGCAAAAGTGCTTCGCGCCATTACAGAAGTATCCAAAGAATAATAAAGTATCGAACGTACAATGTTTTGATTGCATGACCATCCAGGTACATCAGTTAGTGTATAAAACGCTTTAGGCCGTTCAAAGTTAATTTTCTGGTTCACCGGCAATTCTTTTACAAGAGACCGGACCGCTCGACAGTTTGTATTTTTCATTCCCTGAAGATTCACACATACTTTTTTCATTTCTCTGTTAACTTGCAGATAGAATGCAGCAAAAACCCATTACCCATATGTAATTAATTGCTTTGGTCTGCCATAAAACACAAACATTACCAGACAGATATAGTAGATTGCTCTGAACTGCAGCCAAATTGTATTTTATAACAGAAAAGCGAAAAACGAAATTGCTCACAAAACAATACATATAATCATTGGATCACGGGCGTCCGACAGCTTGACATAAATATTTTGCAAATTTTTCATTTCAAATCGACCACAAAACAAGTCACATGAAGTCTGAACATGACTTACACGACCTGAGAACCATATAATTAACTTTCCATGGCTTAAATGTTTTAAAGCAAATCTATGATATTACGCCATTCAATCAACAAACACATTTCGCATAGAACGGACTTCTGAAAATCAGAGGTAATCATAAGTGCTTTTAACAACACACAATGCAAAACTAATATTTAAATTGCAAAAAATATATTTCATGGGTGGAGTAATATTACATCAAAACTTTCATTTCCTTTCTTAAAAAATTAATTAAACATTCTGAAATAAAAATGCAATATGTAACTGAGAAAAGGTCGTTTTTCATGTGATTGTGGCCAGAGGGCACGAATCATGAGCGGAATGGATTACATTTTAGTTTGTTTATTTCTGCACCTCCAGTAAGCATCACCGATGGAGCCTGAAGCAGCAATCATCTGTCTAGAGAGTGTCAGTGGCAGTGGTGGAGTTCTTTCGTCTTCAGACAGTGTCAGGTTCTGTCGGAATCTCAGCACCCAAGCTTCTTGATAAGCGTGGGCAGCTGTGGGAGGGTTCTGTATAACATTGACAAGATCCAGGATGTATACGAGTCGTGTGGGCCCTGTATTGTAGCGCAAAAGTGCTGAGCACCTTATTGATTTGAAAACAAAGGAAATTATGAGATAATGTGTGAACATATGAACCCACGCATTGTTGTAACACATCAATTTCAATGATATTGCTCATCGAACAATGTTTTAAAAGGAACTTATGATGTATAGAATTAGCTGATCATAGACTTCATATTAAAGCAAATGTTGTGTACATATGCACTGTGTCACTGATGATTTATGTCAGTGATGCTGTTGTGTATTACAAGAACAAAGGACCAGCATTGTCAGAGGAGCAAAATTGATGACCAAAGAATTGTAGATTTCAAGGACTGTGGCAGATCAAGTGGGGG
>JAUELE010004564.1:0-17074 GCA_031471655.1 Diodora aspera
CGGTGTCAACATTTTTGAATCGCGAAAAAAAATGATTTTTGCTGCTTGACGAGCCGGTGAATCCCCTATTTTTTATGTTGATTCTATCATAAACACATGGTAGAATTACCAATCAGACTGTTTCAATCCCCGGGGATCCGCCACTGCATGTAGTTCCGCGGAACTCTAGTCTCCTTTAGTGAACAGAGAACACGTACTGCAATACACGTTCAAATATCGTATCGTGTCGCAGTACAGTTTTGTGGGCAATACAGTGAATACACATGCATCCCTAGTTCAAATATGGAATTATAGTCCACAGGCATTCTTCAACCATTTAATGTTGTCAATGAAAACCTCGATGACAAGAATGTGTAGATGCACTTGGGGGGAAACAGTTATTGAATTTGTTAAGTGGCTTTTCACTTCACCCCCCCCCCCCCCCCTCCCCCCGATAGACCATCTTGCATGACAACATTATTATTTATTGCTTAATTATTTCAATGCAAAATCAAACAGGTCAACTGAATATACATGATTTTCAATATTACAATATTTGAACCAAATATTTACATATAAATAAACATCATATAAGAAAAACAGGAATTTACTCATATAGATAGATCAAAAAGCAATAAAATATAAAAAATATTTGATTGCAAAATTCCTAATTCGTTTTAGATTTGCCGCTCCTCAACTCATAATGCGCACGTGATTCATCACGTGATCGATGTTTGCCCAAAATGGCGGAGCAGGCGTTAGACGGAAGTGACGGATTTGACACTGTAAACACAAGAAATCCGCCCCTGTTGTCTTTTCGTTTCGATTATCCTACCGACCAGGAAAATGATGGAAGTCCGGCAAACCCAAATGACGATATTTCCGATGACGAACTACTCGATCCAAGCCAGCGGGATGCACATGTGAAACAACTCGCTGACGTGCCTGCAACTGACCAGCACGCGAAAATGTCATTTGACACTGGATCTGAAAACTTTACTGAAAACAACGGAGTCGATTCTGACACGAATGTTTTGATAGCTGGTGACGTGCCAGGTGTGCAGGTAATCAGTAACCACGAACATGTCTTATCGCGAAACAACAGCGCCAGTGTCAGAACACCGCCGGAGTCTCGGTACAGGAACGGTTCTGGCTATGCCACTGGGCAGCAGTCTACGATGAACCCAGACCGAGAGTACCAGCTGCCTCCCATCCCCCGCGCCAAGAGGACGCACTGCCACATGGGTTCCCGGAATGATACTGACAGACTGGCAAGGAACCAGCTGATTACTGTTGTGGTGCTATGTCTCCTTTTTATGGCCGGAGAAGCAATAGGTAAGAATTTCTAATCATAATAAGGTCCAGATCCAGACTCTGTTTCATTTATATTGACACATTTTGTCTGCTTAGCATAAAGACATGAAGACAGAAATTTCTAGTCACTCAATATTTTGATTTTTGTGTTAAAATGTTGGAAAAACATTATTTAAGCAGACGTGTGCACTTTGGCTCTGTTCAAATTATTATTAATATTATTATAACTATTATTATTATTTAAGATATTTAAATAATTTATATTAAGATATGTAAATAATTTATAAATGCTTTAAGTTCCTCGGAATGTACCAGCTTGGTTTTTCAATGAAAACCGTGTTTTAAAAAATATGTTAAATTGTTCATACATGAAAATACTTTTTCTGCTTCATTTAAAGACAAAGAAAAAAACATGCAGACTGACATACAGAACATTAATTTCACTGATGAAAGTTACTTACAAAATTTATGAAGTTGTCAATACAATCATGATATATTTATTTCACTGAATAACTGGCGAAGAAAGCACCTTGCAACTTTGACTGTATGAGAGTCTTTTAATCACATTTTCTGCTTCCTGTAAAGTCCAACCTCGCAATTGAAAGTTTTACAGTGAACTGGATCTAAGTTCTACATGTATACTGCAAAGTATTTTTGTTAGCAACAGAATCTTTTCAGCATTTAGCAATTTATCAAATTTTGCATAGTATTCTGAAAGAGAAAGTGGGCTTGAATAAGACCTCAAATAAGACTACAATACCTCAATTGTGACAATGTGATAGATCTTTATATTTATCAAAAGCAGCTCTGCATGTGGAAGGTAGAACAGTTATCTTTCTTCCATCATATCTGAGTTACACCCTCGGGTCCTCCCTAATGACTTTCTCTGATCTCCCCATGGCAGGTACATATGCTACCTGGGACGCTGTGTAGATCTATGTATGTGTTGAACTTGGCAGGTGATGTCACTTTGCTAATGAGAAAGGCTTTCTGAGATCAGATGTTACTAATTAGCTTCCAACCCAACTCAAACAAATTAATGAACTTGACTTGTAGCACGTGGAAGATCAGGCTTTTTTCATTAGCAGGGCTTTGTGAGAAGCTCTGGGAGCTATACATTCACTCATTTGGCCTCTAAAACTCTTTCAAAGCTGGTGAATTCAGACTTAATTAGCAATGTCCAGTCTTTGCGAATGGTTTTCGTCACCCACAGAACATGCGGTCCTGCTTGTTGGAAGTTTATGTTTGATTGGAAGGTATTCCCAGGATGTAATATCAATACAACACTAAACTTCTCATGGTAGACATATGGATGTCTGTCTTCCAGACCCTAGACAGGGTATTTTTTGTTTTGAAATTTTTGATTAGCAGTTTTGCCCTTCTGGACAAACATTATTAGCATTTGGTGCAAATTGGTCATCATTTTATGAGCAATTGATTAGCAATCAGCCAAAATTGACTAGCAGTCAGCCGAAATTGACTAGCAAACTGCGATGCGAACCCGAACAAAAACTACCCTGCTGGAGCATTAGAATGATCCTTTCACGATTATTACATGTATATGAAAACGGATGGTGAATACTTAAGTTGCATCAAATATCAACAAGTATGTCATGATTTACTTGACCAGAGAATCAGACATTCGGTCCTGCGTAGCCTATATGGAAATTTTGTGTCCGCCTAGGGCAATTTTAACGGATTTGTATGTCGGTCAGACATTATTTGCAAAGTTTGAATGTCCATTTAACAACAACTGAGGATGGCCTAGGCTTGACCATAGTGCAAAAAGGAGATACACAGGTGACCATGGAGTGTCGGATTAAAACAAACTCGTCGCCACACAAGGAACATGCAATTAATTTCCAAGCATTTGCTATGGAATTTGCTATCACTTACATCATTATCAATGTCCGAATAATCACCAAAATGTTTACTTTCAGCAGCAACAGAAACAAACTTAACTATCAATCGCAAATTTACACTCTAAAGTTAATTTCTTTGAATAGAAACCATTCACTTTACGGACGCCATTTTGGAAGTTGGTGCAAGTGCTATGAATAGGTGCCAGCATTTGGCAAACACGTGACTGGGTTTCATTCTGTCTTTGAAAATAGATCACAATGTATTTCAGGCGCTTTTGGGCACTCCCAGTCTGGAATGACATTTAATTTACAGGCGCTTTTGGGTGCTTCCGTCCTTAAAGGGTTAAATAAAGCTAGCACTAAATGCATGATAATATGGGATCTCAAATGATAAAATCATGGATCCCAGTGATGTTGCTCTCGATAGACAATATAAATGATCCATTATGTGTATACATGCATTCATGGACAAGTAATGTATGTGACACCACTTAAAGCTGTGTGCATAAATGTCTATTAACTGATGCATATTGGAACCATATGTCTGGCATTAGTGTATAGGATCACAGGTGATATATGATGTTTTGAAGCACATGGCTTTGATTATCTATGCCCAAATGTGAGCTGAGGCAAAGTGATACTTCATGATAGAAATGAGTCACTGGTGGTATGAAAGCTTATATATATATATATATATATAAGAGAAATATATATATATATATACACACATATGTGCTTAATATCAATAGATGTAAACAGATAACCATCATTGTAAACCCACGGTCGACTATGCTTCTCTTACCTGCCATGGACTTAACTCATGCTGAGAGGTGTGTCTACCCATATGTATTGATTGCAATTTAAAAGTTTAATGCAACAATCAACCAATGCAAATTGATGACATTCTCAGCAATCAACCGGTACGAAAAATAAACATTTTTAAATGGGCATATTCAAACTGATTGAAATTGTAATCAGAAGAAAGACAATGAAATCTGCAATCTTGTGTTGGAGAACTGCGACAAAGCACACATGGCTTCATAGAAACAGTCAATTACTATTTTACACAATAATGCCAAATTCAATTAATATGATTTTCATTGGCTATTAATAGGTCACATAAAGTCAACGAGTTCAGCACGAATTCGATTCAGCCGTCCCGTGGGAGGTAAGAGGGAGTAGGAACGACTATATGATGACTGTTGATAGAAGAGGGTCCATTGATCTTTGGTGAACTGAAATGTTGAGCGGGGATATAAACAACATATTCATCAACGTATTAATATTCATGAACTTGTATTGGCATAGGTTGACATACATAGTAATTGAAGGAGAAAAGGAAGTAGTGAGTAAGATTGTGTAGAATAGAGGAAATAGAAAACAACTACACAGTTCTGTAAAAATTGATGTCAACATAAATTAACCTGGACATTGGTTACAACTAGGATCGTAACAATTAATCGAAATCTTGAATATGCTTCTTCGATTCGATTTTCGAATACACTACTCGTACTTTCGATTTGATTATCTCTGCATTTCATTTGCAATTATCTCGAATGTGTTTCTGAAAAAGCGGCATACATATCATTCATCTCTCAGTTTGTCTCTGGGCTGCTTTAGAATTAAAAAATAAATATTACAGTTCACAATAATAATATTCCAGAGACTAATAATTAGTCTATATGAATGATTAGTCTGTCTCACAGACCCTGAATTTGGTTTTATCTAGACTTGCTAAACTGAGACTGGCATTGGATAAAATTAGTTATTCAGGGTCTGTGAGACAGACTAAATATACAACTACTGTGTTCACTGCTGAAGGAAACTGTGGATTAGAATTTCACAATTGATCATACTGGCTTAGCTAAAACCTAAATATTAACAATACACAAAGTCTAGCTAATACTGACGTAAGTGAAAATCCCTTACATGGTCTACTAAAATGATATGCAAAAAATGCATTTTCTAATTTCTTAATTAAGGATAAGGCTACTTATTATAAGACAACTATTTAAGATCCGAGTGTTTCCAAGCATCAGAATTTAATGGCTATGGCATTCCTTATGTGTACAAAATTTGTCTCAAAACCACTTGTGATGCCAGAAAAATTGAGCACCTGCAAGTTGGAAATCCAGACAGGCACTACATTCAATTTAACTAGGTCATAAATAATATTGGACATATCAAATAGAAATTATGTTATATAATATATTTGTGTAGGTTTTATTTATTGATTACCCGGTATAGTTTTCAATTTATCCTAGTTTATGATTATTTAATGAAAGACTGGTCTCCTGCCTCTGTTACACATGCTAGACTTTGCTCTGCTAGTGTGTGCAACAAAAGCAGGGAACCAGTTAATTGGGGTTGATAAAGACACAATAATGACAATGGAAAAAAGTTAGGGTGGGTGGGGGTGGTCTGGATATGGCAGTCAGGTTACCGGAAACACACTTATTGTTTTAATTTGACCAGATACCGGACAACTTATCTGAATGATGTTTTTCAATTACCCTTTTCTGTGTAAATAATAAAGATATTTAATTCATACGCTACACATGTCAGCCTTAGACTGACTGCAGTCACCGAAATTTATTATTATTTATTTTTTTTATATATATTTTGCATAGAGTATATATTTATTGTAGAGAGCCTGTAATCAGCCATCCCTAGACTTGCATTTTTATAGACTTGCCTAGTCTCTTAAGAAAAAAATTAATGTCAGCCTGTGTCAAGCATACACATTGCAAGTTATATTACACAGAAAATAGCATAAACAACAGTCCGGTGAAGGACATTTGTATCAGTGTTACTGCACATGTCCTAGCGTCAGAGTGCTTGTACATGTGTCATCATACATTAAAACTTTCTCTGTAAGCACTCTGACCTGCATGAAACCACAAACACATTCCACACAAATTGGCTACAGTAGTTTACAGAGTCCATCCATCCATATATAATATACAGATGAAAACAAATAAGGGAACGAATGTCCACATGAGGTATTTTGTTTCACTTCAATACATTTTGAACATTTTGCACAATTTAATCCTTAAGCACATGAACTGTCAGTGTCTGGTGTGTCTTTTATGTCTCTGATGATCCCTTGACATCAACGTGGAAGGCTCGAAATCATATTTACTTAACAATGTTTCCAACTAAGCTTTCCTTTTTCCATTAGTCAGGGGTGTGGAAATACCAATTTTCTTCATTTGTCCACGGACAAGTAAACAGTCAAAATCTACTTGTCCGTAGCATAATTTCACTTGTCCAAATTTTAACATACATGCTACATGTTTGGAAGACATCTGGTGACTGGCTAAAGTTTCCTTTCTGTCAAATTATTTATAAATATAAAGTCCTGAAGTTGTGTCTGCAATATGAGGATACATGCGAGAAACATTGCAGAAGTGTACAGTCCCTTGGTGCTTGTCATCTGCTCGTAACCATGTACACTCTTGCAGCCAGCATTGACTGAAATCTTCGAATGCGTTTTTTATCATACCGGTAGTCCCTGCCACGCATAGATTTGGATTTTCTTTTACTTGGTTCGGATTCAGCATCAGATTTTTTTCCAGACTATCCCGCCTGATCTTTTCTGATTAGAAACTTATCCATGCTTCCAAACTAACGTCCATTACACCGAGGTAAAAAGAAAGTTCCTTACAGCGCCGTGCATTAATTTAAAGCAGTATCACAATGTTGGGAGTTTCCGCATCGCTTCTAATGCCAAGAAGTGTACTATTTGTAGATCAGCTTCCACGAATTTAGCCACACTTGCACGTAGAGAGGACACAGTGACACTCGCGGGGGATCTAATACTCGTGGTAAGTGCAGTTTCGTTGATTTATTTTAAAATGTAACTAAACCTTTCTTCTAGTCCCGGTCAACTAGCGTGAAAAAATTAACTTGTCCGTATTCAAAATTTCCCAAGTCGCGAGGGTCAGGCATAGTATTTCCACACCCCTGCTTCAAGGCATGCTTCTGATCAGTTGACCAATGTCAGCTTGACTCATTCTATTCATCTCACCAGTGAGAGTAACACCCAGTTCATTAAGAGTGGTGGCTGGATTTTCATGGTGACCTACACATCTCCCCATGACCCCCAGACTCTTGTAAGATAAATTTTACAGTTTAGGACACACAGAGCAGCTCTAGTTCTCATTTTCTGTTTGAAAGCTATTTTGATATTCTTCAAATGGCTTTTGATTTCATTAGTAAAAACAAGAACACTTCTCTTGAGAAAACAAAAGTCTGCTCACAGAGCATTTGAAAAATGTGCAAAGAGCGGGCTGCCTGTCTGGCTAGTTTGTTGTGCTGCCTGTGGAGAGAAGTATTTATGGGTTACTGGAATATTGAGTTTATTTAGGCACAGCTTACATCTTTTTCTCACTATCAGAAGTTCTCCTTTGGCTTGATGTAAGGTTTCTATTTTGAGTGGCCTTTAATGCATCTTTAATAGAATCTCTTTGAGGAAAATATCAATAAAAAAACTGAAGTTTTGTGCAAAACAGTGCTTTACCTTGTTTGAGGAATACTTGCTGTTGGTTACACAGGACAATGGCTGATGGGATTAAAGTGCTACCGGCTTGTGCAAGATGGCACAGTGGTGCTTTGAACTGTAATCTGTCTGTCTTTGGTTTGAATCCCCATTTGTCCACCATCTCGTTTGACTTCCTGGGAGTGATGGGTGGTGTACCTTAGATAGCATAGGAACCTAATGCTTGTCGTACAAGGCAACGTTACATATGTACGACGTTATCATATGTATCTGTACAAATATACTTCATATACTGGTGACGACGTGATCATGTGTATCTGTACAAATATACTTCATATACTGGTGACGACGTTATCATGTGTATCTGTACAAATATACTTCTTATACTGGTGAGGACATGATCATGTGTATCTGTACAAATATACTTCTTATACTGGTGAGGACTTGATCATGTGTATCTGTACAAATATACTTCTTTGACTGGTGAGGATGTGATCATGTGTATCTATACAAATATACTTCTTAGACTAGTGAAGACATGATTATGTGTATGTGTACAAATATACTTCTTAGACTGGTGGGGACGTGATCATGTGTATCTGTACAAATATACTTCTTAAAATGGTGAGGACGTGATCATGTGTATCTGAACAAATATACTTCTTAGACTGGTGAGGACGTGATCATGTGTACTGGTATCTGTACAAATTTACTTCTTATACTCGTGAGGAGGTGATTATGTGTGTCTGTACAAATATACTCGTTAGACTGGTGAGGGATGCAGTACAGGGCATGTGGAGTGAATTGTTTAGGCTCTGTTTCCGGTGCTGCTCTCATCAGACCAGCTCATCTCCAGGTGGAGCTGAGGCTGTTGCAAGAATTACAAGTTTAGGTCAAGGTCACTTACTGACCTCTCATCAGATTATCAAGTTCCAGAAATGAATAATCAGCTTGGTGAAGGAAACTGTACTTAGAATAGTGGAGTTAAAAGTGCAAAGATATATATGTGAAGTAAAATGTAGTTTTAATGCAATTAAGGCTTTTAAGGAATATAATATAGCTGCATCCTGACAGCTGTGTCTACGAATTCTGCCAAGAGTCAGATTTTCATTTGGGTAAAACCTGTAGAAATAATCAATTTATTTTATCTCTAAAAATTTGTATTTTTCCAAAATCTGAAAACAAAATTTCTAAAAATTTGAAAATTGAAAGTTGTTACCTTTAGCAGTTTCTGAATTTCATTTGATTGTGTTCAACCCAGAGTTTGAAGGCTTGATGGATGGTGATGAAGCTGAAATATCTCTGAAAGCCAGGGTACAAATGTAAATCGCTCACTGATTTACTGAATAATGATCTTGGATTTGAAACTCACTGGGTCAGATCTTTTTAAGTGTGGTGATGGATGTACAGTGTGTCTGTTTTGTCTTCGTTCTGAATGATTGTTGGAGTTATTTTGTAATCAGAATCATTAATGTCTCTGTTGGTACCTGTCTAGTTGCTTACCTGAACAAAATGTAAAGAATGTCTTAACTGGTCTGGTAGGGAGGATTGCATGTCCGTCCCCCTGTGTTCTCCATGTCTTTGTCTCTTCTGACACTGCTATCTGTAGTCAGATTATGTCACTAGCCCAAGCTGCTCTCATCTCAAGATTGGTTCTGTCTTCAAACAGAAATTGAGTGAAGTATAAAGTAGCAAGCATCAAGGCAACTTTACAGGGAGGCTGTTGGAGGATGTATTGACAAACTGTATAATTTTTAGTGTGGTCGGGTAGAGTGAACACATTATATCTCTTTCACATTGGCTCTCATTATTTAAGTATTGTTGTTACGGGATTCTGAAGCTTCATATTTGTATATGTGTGTGTGTTTGTGTGTGTCCGTGCATCTGTATGTATGCATATATGTCTGTGTATGTATGTGCGTGCGTGCATGCATGCATGTGTGCATATGTATGTCGTGTATTGACATAGTGGTTACTTAGTTCAGTTGTCTGTAGCAAGCTGAGGAAGGTAGTCTAGTGCCAAGCAGGTGTTTACATGCAGGTAGGAAGGTTCAGATAGGTATGTACCTGAGAGAGGTTCATATCACAAAAACAATACAAAACTATTTGTCTAATCAATCTTCAGTTATAATTATTGTCAATAGGGCGTTGTTGCTTCAGTTGTCATTGTCTTGAAGCCCCGTGTACAAGCTGTCAACACTTGTGTGTCCGTCCCGAAAGACCTTAGACTTCGTTTCCAGAGCAGATCTCGAAAACCATGAGAGATTGGTTTACAAAGCTTGCTACATACTTCTTTCAGATACTGTAGATGTCCCTTTTTGCTATTTTGCACAATATATATTTTCTCTGTTTCCATTGAAACAAATTTGGACTTAGATTCTATACGTTTCAAAATCGTTTCCGGGACACATCTCCAAAACCATGCAGGATTGGTTTACAAAACGTGCTACATACGTCCTTCAGACACTGTAGATGTGCCTTTTGCTATTTTGGATGTTGCACATTATTTATTTTTTCTGTTTACATGAAAACAAATTTGAACTTGGCGACTGACCAAAAGTATAAAATTGTAGTTTGTTTCCTAATGAGAATTTTAGATCTTTTTGTTTATGGTAATGAAGAACTAGATGAATGATATTTATTTGGGTTAGCAGAGGTTGTACATATTTACGGATAAACACACCTTTCAGGGAGTAGAAACCCTGTCCTGCTGAGCTGCTTTACAGAACCTTATGTAAACTTTTAGGTACCAGGGTTCTCTTTTCGGTATCTGTCTGTTGCAATATCCTTGTGTACATGCATTATAAAGATATGTAATAAGAAATAGGAGGTAGTCCCTCATTCCCCTGTTGCTGTGTTCTAAAAGTCTGAAGAGTTATGAAACTTATATATGAACTTTTGGTTGATCTTAAGAAGTCACTAGTGTATTTTTTAGTTATTTTGTCCTTTTAGTTTCTTCATTAACTTCATATGTAAATGAACATCAACAATGTGTCAATTAACCCTTTCCCTACTGATGAGTTGTTGACTTTTTAGTCCCTGGAGGCCTAACCGATTTGTGGCATTGTGTGGAAAATGCGACCCTTGCAGTAAATGTTAGATAGTTCAGAAGCGACAAAAATTCCAACATTACAAGTGGCATTTATTTCAAAGTAAATTAAATTTCCTTTCCAGTGGTACCAAAAACAGCTCTCTACCAATTCTTCTTAACGAGATATAAATATGCAACAATGACACTACAATATTTGAAAATTTGACCGAAAATACCGTAATGTCTGGACATTTGTTTCCAAACTTGTGTGACAAAGTTTTTCAAATAGTAATTTTTAGTACCAGGAAATTCAATATATATGTATATATATCTTGTGTCCTGTGTCTGCTACAGATCTAGTAGAAGTGATGATTTAGGTATACCTTGAGGTCATGCCTGGTAGAAATGAATTGTTATTTTAAAAAGTTGCAGGAGTGAAATGTTGCCCAACGTGGTATTACATGTCTACCTTGACCAATGCTGATCAATGGGTTCATTGAGCATTGGGGTATCTGTAATCCAAGAGCTGGTGGAAATTCCAGGATTTTTTGTGCAGGCTGTAGTTGACAACTCTTTGGTGGTGAAGTTTTCAGAACACTAAAGAATTCTGTGAATTTGGTTAAGTTATTATGACTGATTAATACTGATATTTTGTATATTTGTCCAGATAACAAGCAAGTTTAATAGATTTGATTTGGGGACATTGTTTGGTTTGAATTTTATGTGATCATTTCATCAGCTGACATGTTCTCACAACAAGTTATCATAGATTATTACAAAATATCACCTCCAATGTAAATGATTCAAATGTTAACATGATTTTCATGTAGAGTTTGAATTTCCTTTGCCAGGTAGATTATTTTGGCGATGTACTATATGTTGTAGGCTACGTTGTCAGTGAATGTCTTCATGCGTCATTAGCTTTTGTACTTTGTTTAAAAAGGAAGAAAACTTGATTCATCTCTAAATGTAAGCAAGCTGAAAATGCTTAAAATGATGAATAAGAGAATCTTAGACGTTTGAAAATTCATCTTCCAAATGATTTTTTATGAAAAAGCTTTGGTTGAATGCCAGATTTGAATCCAACATCTTGAAATTGTTTGCCAACATCTCGGAGCTGTGCATTTAGCACAAGTGTAATGCTTAAATCTTTGCAGTTGTGCAGAACTCCAATGCAAGACAAAGAATGGTTGCAGATTTAATAATTTGTATAACCTTAGTAACGGGTATTGTGCGGGTATGATCAGGCACCTTTGCATCAGGTACGTCAGTGCACTAGTGCATGCTCCGGGTTTGTGCTGACACACATGCATCTAGCCTACTCTGTTAAAAGACATTTTGTGGTGTTTCATACGATACATGTAACACAATCGAGCCCAGGCAGCAGCTCCTCCTCCTAGCACCAGAGCATGGTGTGCTGCTGTGTTATGGCAGCAACATGGCTCAGAGCCCAGGTGAGGGGGAGGCGGAAACACCTGGGCTCAAACTACCAAAATTCCTGTTTGTATAAGTCGAAGTGTTATATCACTAAGCCAGAACCATTTGGCAGTACTACTTTCATGGAAGATACCGTGTATATTGGCTTTCTTAGGTTCTTGTCTAATATCTGAGTAACATGGCTTGTCATAGAACAGAGTTTGTGTGTTGTCCTTGCAGTACAACAGCCTTTGCAATGTTGTCCTGTCTGGCATCATCAGCTAAAAGTCAGTATGCCATGATATGCCTTAACATTTGAAACAGTAACTTTGACAGCTAATTATCTGCAAGTTGTAGCAGGGAAGGCAGAACGGATCATATTAGACGGGTAGGGGGAGGAGGGTTTTCCATTGAAAAGACAGTCAGTTTTGTATGTGAATGTCAGTCCCGCTGCTTATAAAAGGTGTTTTGAGTTATTTGAACATCAATCAAGATTGCATTAGAAATTAGGCTTGGAGAATTTGATAAGTTTTACAAAAGCTATACATTGATATCCACGAAATAAGAGAAAATGAGAACCCTCATGTTGGTCTGCTCATTCTGAAGGTCATATGGATTGGAACAGCATTGTGATGGCACATTGGTGTGACAATTTGTAGTTGCGATAAGTTTGAAAGCAGCAGGGTCAGCCCAGAATGGAAGCTTAAAGATAAAAGGGTGAATAGCGGACTGGATAGTAGAGCAGAAAGTGGACTGGACAGTAGAGTGGATAGTGGACTGGATAGTAGAGTGGATAGTGGACTGGACAGTAGAGCGGATAGTAGAGTGGATAGCGGACTGAATAGTAGAGCGGATAGCAGACTAGATAGTAGAGTGGATAGTGGACTGGACAGTAGACTGGAGATTGGACTGGACAGTAGAGTGGATAGTGGATTGGATAGTAGAGTGGATAGCGGACTAGACAGTAGAGCGGATAGCGGACTGAATAGTAGAGTGGATAGCAGACTAGATAGTAGAGTGCATAGTGAACTGGATAGTGGACTGGATAGTAGAGAGGATAGCAGAGCGGATAGTGGACTGGACAGTTGACTGAATAGTGGACTGGACAGTAGACTGGATATTGGACTGGACAGTGGACTGGATATAGGACTGGACAGTATACTGGATAGTAGAGTGGATATTGGACTGGACAGTGGTTGGTTATAGATTCCAATTGTATCTACAGTCAGCTTGTTCAGGAGTCGTATGGGCATCTAGATCTATGTAAGTTGAACCAGCACAGAAGTTGCAATATTGTCTGGTAGGCGGAGCGGTGTGCTCAGAGGAGTTCATTTAATTGTGAGATGTTGGAAAGGTACCCACCCGTGCAATTATTGAGACTAAATGCACTGCGTCAGTGGTTAATCTACCACATGTATGCGGAAGAAGATGAATGAATCCATGATAATTAAGGCATTTGTGATAATAATTGAATAGATAATAATTGAAAAGCACAATTTGTATCTATTTGTGGACCAAATCAGAGTATCCCTACGTCAGAAGTGGCCCCTAGGAGATGGAGGTGCAAGTGGTATGTTCATTGAGGTCAAGGCCCAGGGTTTGGCCCAACTTACATTTAGACACCAGTAGTAATAGTAGTAGTGTGATACACCAAGTAATCAAATCCATTGCAAAATCTCACAGATCCAAGTTCAGTTACAGGTTTATGATCAGAGCAAACTATTATAGAAATGTGCCTTTAGCGCAGCTTACAATTACATTGACCGTGCGTGGAGTAGAAACTGGTTGCAACTGAGTAATCAGCAGTTGGCAGTGATCAAGTGGAACTGATCAGATACAACTACAGAGTCGACATACCGGTAAGCTCCCTGGCGACTGACTTATGATTGAGCAAAGCTAGTTGCCAACTGTATCCTGAGAGTTACACCTATTCTACTTCTATGCAAAGTTGTGACTGTATCCAGTCAGTCACCTTGGGCGACATAATCGCTCTTACAACTGAGATCAACTGTATCTTAACAGTTGTGTCCAATCCTTATCATGTCTCGTGGTAATCAACTTTGCTGCCAGTTGGAACTAGTTGCTGTCAGTTTCATCGCGTGGTAAGGCCACATAAGCTAGGCTTTAGGTTTGCATGCAGCTGAAATCTTGTTACCCACTAGATTATATAAACCATGCAACATCAAGTTATTGCAACAATGTTCTGAACTTTGAATTGTTTCAGAGGAAAGGTGATGTGGCTCATGTTAGCACAAAGGTTAAGATATTCAACATTTGAACAATACGTTCATGAATTATATAAATTGTTTTCTGCTTGTCTTCAGGTTAAGCACTTTGCCATCTCTCTTCTTTATCTTTCTTTAGTAATTCTGTGTCTGTGTCATAGGAGATTAAGTCATAGACTTACCATTGGACTGACGTGCTAGTGACCCTTTAACATTTGAAAATCGTGGAATTATTTCACTTGAGCTGGATAATCTTGTTTAACAGCCCAAGTTTTTCAAAGTATAAAGAGAAAGATGAACATTGGCTTCTAAATATAAACATGTTCCACAGATATCATTTTCACACAAAAATACTGATTATGTGACATAACATTGCAAATGTATTTATTCTGGTATGGAGAATATGTGTGAAGAGTGTGTAGGTATACACATGTAAAATGCAGATAACACTATTCAGTAGAACTAGAAGTGAAAATATTTTGAAACACAACAATCCTGCAATATATGATAACATCAGGTAGTTGACATAACACCTCTTCTCTAAGACATCTTTGTAGGTCCCTCAGTGCATAGGTACATATTAAATTCACTGTAGATCTTGTTGTACCACATCTATGAACAGAGATGTCTGGTTGTACAACATCTCTACATATGTACAACTTATGCCATATTTTAACGCACAATCCCCAGTTCATAAACATTTGCAAGCATGTAGATTCTGTTGTACAACATGTATAAATGTGTAGATTCTGTTGTACAACATGTATAAACATGTACATTCTGTTGTACAACATGTATAAACGTGCAGATTCTGTTGTACAACATGTATTA
Source organism: Diodora aspera (assembly GCA_031471655.1). NCBI lineage: Eukaryota > Metazoa > Mollusca > Gastropoda > Lepetellida > Fissurellidae > Diodora > Diodora aspera. The sequence goes on from JAUELE010004564.1 coordinate 15,160, forward strand.
ACGTGTAGATTCTGTTGTACAACATGTATAAACATGTAGTAAATTCTGTTGTACAACATGTATAAACGTGTAGATTCTGTTGTACAACATGTATAAACATGTAAATTCTGTTGTACAACATTTATGAACATGTAGGTCCCATTGTACAACATTTAAGTTTGATATATACAACATCTTTGAACATGTAGAATCAGTTGTACAACATCTATGAACACGTATAGGCTCTGTTGTACAATTCTATTTATACAACATAATTTTGGCAACCATTAGTTGGATCATCAGTATAGCCGCAAAAAAAGTAGGGGATATTGGAGTTTCAACATAAATAACAAAATAATTATTTGTTTTGGATACAATCACCGACTGCAATAAAGATAACATGAATTGCTCTAAAACAGAGCACCAAAACGCAGCTGATGGTGCGCACGTGCAGCATGTGGAAATCTCGAACACGTGGTCGATGTGCATATTTGAATTTGACACTTTAGAGTGAGGTCATCTACACCCTTGTGATCGAGATTTCTTTCATTCTGATAGCTTCTGTAATCCTTTGTTGATTTTGTTTATCTAAGACATCCTGTGATTGTTTTTTCGCAATGCGATGTCTCCAACGTGCTGAATGTCTACGTTATGCTTGAAACTGGAAGCCGTCAGTCTGAAGTTGCCAATTTCTTCAATGTTTTCCAATCTGTAATTGGCAGATTATGGAGCAGGTATCACCAAACCCATAATGCTGATCATTGATGCCATTCAGGGCATAAACAGTCAACAACAAAAGTCCAGGAAAGGTTGATTTGTACCCAGACTCTGAGAATTCCCACTCAAAACAGCAAATTAAATTGCTGCAAACCTACACCAGGCTACTTGTGTCTGGGTGACAGGCCAGATGATTAGGAATCATCTATATGATGCCCATCTTCATGCTAGATGGCCTTGTATAGTGCCACCATTGACCAACCATCACATTGCCAATAGACACGAATGGTGTACACAATGCAGGAACTGGGGAAATCGTCGGTGGTCACATGTAATGTTCTCAGATGAGCCCCCGGTACACTTTAGCTTCCTTGATAGGGGTGGTCGCATCTGGCGATGTCGTAACGCACGTCATGCCATTGTTAACTAGAGGCAGCATGACAGATTGGGTTATGGGTCTGTTTGACCCCATTCCAAATTGTTCAAGGAAAAGTCACTGGCCAGTACTATCAGGACAACATACTGACACCTTATGTTGTCCCGTTTGCACAACGTGAGGTGCGCAGTTTTGTCTTTCAGGACGACAACGCCCGTGCTCACAGTGAAAGTATAGTCAATACCCATGTTCAACGGCATAATATCCATAGGATGCCCTGACCAGCAATGAGCCCTGACCTTTTCCCCTTTGAACATGTCTGGGTTATCTTGCTCCGATGTGTGTGTCAACGTGAAAGGCCACCAGCAATGCTAGATGAACTTGGTCAGGCGTTGGTGGAAGAATGGGACAGACTGCTTCAAATTACCATAGGTAGACTTGTACGCACGATGCCTCAACAAATCAATGAATGTTTGGCCAATAATAGGGGCATTACGCACTATTGATGCATAACTGTCCACTTTCAATTTCCGTTTCTTACCCATTTCTTCTTTCATTGACCATGACAGCAAGAGAAACTGTTTAGGCAATGAAATACCAGATGAATTGTTCACTCAATTCCTTCTTTGTAAAGATACAATTAGTTTGGGACCAATTATTATTATCATTTGTTTGTTATTGGCCTTGCAATTTCAATATCCCCTACTTTTTTTTAACCACTTAGTGACGGGGGGAAAAAACCAAAAAATGTCAAAAAAGACGGGGCATCATAAGGAAAGATACCCTCTTTCTAAGTATGTCTGCCCAAAAAATTTTCAAATTCGGTCAATAATAAAGTGTCTG
>JAUELE010004674.1:0-17062 GCA_031471655.1 Diodora aspera
AGAAAATATTTACAATAAATAAGCCTGAAACCAAAATGTTCTGTGTTATAAATGTTTAATGAGACTTCTAAATGCCGATAAAACTACTGATACTGAAAATGGCTAAATTTTAACATATTTTTCGAGACAGTTTAACGCCTTTATCAAGTAAGTTTGGACATCAGGCAGAACGTACCAAATACTACACTTACTGCTTTCTCAAACTGCCTGAGTGTTGACGTACTTGGAGGACATTTGCACATGAAGTGCCGTATAATTAGTTAATCCTTTATCATTTAATCCAAGCTTAAATGTTGATACACAATATTGACACTCGAAAGTTTCCTTTTAAAGTTTGATCAAACACAACGCCTGATATTGACCGCCTCACGGCGAAAATATTTTCTGTAATAGAGAAAATGAATACTGTGGAGGAAATAAGGTTCGAACCCGATACTCGTTGGTCATCATTGGTCAACCAGATTGCTCTTTGTGTTTTTATAAAAAGATCTTATTTAGGACAGTCACAGATGAACGTCTGATATCATACTGACCCAAAATGATGCAATTGATATTTTGATAGACGTCGAGATGAACTGTGTAAGACGATGTTGTGTTATACATCGACGATTAAATTATGGTTTATAATCTTTAAAAAATGCCTAGCCGTGACACTTATCATTGTAGGGGACTCAGTCAACATTTCGGACATAATTTACACAAAGTACTTAGTGTCAACCATTGATGGAAGTAATGTGGGGGAAGGATTCCTGCTTTTCATACTGGCTTGACGTAGACACTAATCCAGACCTTTAACTTTGTTTGTGATACGAAACACTAAAACATGATACAACTATTTACAAGCGCATATCTCTTTGTAATGTTTATCAGTAGGTCAGATACCTGATCTGACTAGGGTTGTGTGATTAAGCGTAAAAAAATTGATTCATGAGTGTATATCTGTAGTAAATATACTGACGTGCAAAAGAAACGATACCAAGATTTTGAGAGACTACTGAATACATTCACAAACGCGTTTGATAAGAGATAAGCCTTGAAGTTTTATCAATGACATGATGTCAATCAAATTATACTTATTGAAATCCAAGCATCCTGTTGATCAACTATGGCATAAAGACGTAAGGACAAATAATTGAAATAATTTGGTATGGTTTCTTTTGCACGTCACTATATTATGTTCTGCTATACAAGACAAGGTTATCTGTTTTATTCGAGATTTCGCTTCCTTAAAATGGCTAGATTCTGCTAGTGTTTGGGTTGACACCTGTCAGGGATTCGAACACGTGCCTTCAGGCTTGGGGTTAGACACCAACAGCCAGCACTAAAGATCGGCGCCACTATATTATAAATGTAGACCGCTCAACTACTGAGGCTTGTGCTAAAACTTACGTATTCGTAGTGGACGTTCAGTAACACCCCCTACCTAAAATTGATAAATAACCTTTGTCGTAGCTCCCGACGCCTATATGCGGTGAACTATTTTGTATAATTCAAAATAAAACAATTTGTATTTGACATTCTATGCTTTCGTGCGTTCTTTATAACCCGTGTTTGTAAATGGCATTTACGAAAGGACTTGAGACCTTCCTAGCATTTCGAGAGGTTTAAAGGTAGACCACCTGCTTGGTCTTCACGTGACTTATGATTTTGCAGTGTGAGCACACTTCGCACGTTTCACCGCATCTTCTCATCCGAATACCAGCTGGCAACGCAGTTAACTCACATCAGATCATATATTCTGTCAAATGAACGTATATTGCTATTATGAAGAAGACATTGCCTACTGTACTCTGTACATGTAAAGACGGCCTGAGAATTGTTGTCCTGTACTTTCAAATCATATGCGTATGTGTATTAAGACTTATAAAGAATACAATAAATGTATATTCTGGCAATAATGTTGATCACCGTGCCACACGAGAACTCCAGTCACAAAAATATATTTAAAAAAACAACAAAAAACCTTTTCAATTCAACGAATTTTATTTGTGAAAATTGATGAAGGAAACCCTGAAGTGTTGTATGAATTCATCCATCATCACGAATACACGACGAGGTTGACAAGTCTTGTTAATTACATCGACACGTCAATCATGCGATGAGTGACAACTAACAGTAATCAAACTTATCAACGACCCTCTTAACTTTTCACACTTCGTTTATCATAACGGTTCAGCGGTGTAATTAACATGACGATCGATGACGTAACTACTGTACCGCCAAACACACAGGGGGTGCCATACGGCCGTCTCGAAACAGCGTGACACTACACACCATGCCACGTGCTCATTGTTCGTGGTTATTCGCCATTTGGCTTGACTGACACTTCGGCTGAAATATACACCGTTTATGACCCGTGCACTATATCATTTGTAGACCATTACATTTGTGCGGTATTCGAGATAATAAACTATAATAAACAGTTTCAACGATATTGTTTTATACGCACCATATACATTTCTTTGACGGAACAGATCAAATTTGTTTTTAATAAGTATTTATCCAAAGATAGAAAGATAATTCAATCACATACAAACAATAATTATGTGAAAGATACATGTAGGATAATTATGGATATTATTTTGTTTATATAGGTTTTTGTTTTATTGAATTAGTCTTGATATGCACATACCTGCTGCGTTCGTTTGTGGCCGTTATCTGTGGGCAGAAATTGTTCCTGAAACGATCTTCATTATGCAATCGTTTGTTTATCGATCCATATTTTATAATTTAGCGAATTTAAATTTGGTTAAACCTCTGTACTTGATTTCATTGCCTAAAAGGTCAGCATGATTACACTAAAGCAGGATTAAACCGGAATATTCTTATATCAGCATCATTTCCCCAAAATAACGAAACTATACAACTGCTTTGTCTTTATTTCCACAATAATTTTCATTCTATCTGTTTTCATTATATATCTGCTTGAACGAATACCTTACATAATCCAACATTTAGTGAGTGAGTTTGATGTTTAATAACGTCACCTTCGGCAACATTTCAACGATATCGCGAGTTATAATAATAGCAGATAATGTAACCAAAAGCTTTGTAAAATAGTCTTTTGAGCTTACCACAAAATGCCACTGGCATTTATTTTTTCTTTTTGTATTGATAATATATTATGATAAGTTGTAATAGACAAGCTGCTATCTCTACTCTCTATTTCCTCGTCCAATTTCATGGACATGCCAAGAAAGTCAAACATTACTGGTTAAGAAAACTAACACAATATATGCCATTAGTATAGTAATTTACGACATTTCTTTTAAAACGTTGTAAAGGAAGAGCGACATGTGTAGTTTGAAATATTTAAACTAAGTGGATAAGTGCCGTCAACCAGATAGAAACACTGTTAGATTGACAGGTCCACAGTTAAAGGTATACAAAGCTCGATGTTACAAACCTGCACGTGACAAGCATACAATCATAACACGGGATAACATATATACGCGTGACATCCTTTTTAACATCCTGTGGGTTAAACGAGAAGAGAAATACAAAATCAAATAATTCAATATAATTTTTTTTCTTATATAAACTGAACACGAAATATACACGACAAATATCCCGAGTCCCCAAAGTTGTAATACGTTGGATGTTTTAGAACTAGCTTGAGAGTATAAATACCGAACGTCTACCTGTTAAATTGTAATCAAAACTATGTAATGTATACTGACGCTCAAAAGAAACGATACGAGACTTTGAGAGACAGTTGAATAAAGACAAACATTATATTGGACCTTTTTCCCATATAAAATTAGCACGAAATATACATGAAAAATATCACTAGTCACTAAAGTTATAATAAGTCTGATGTTTTAGAACTAGTTTGAGAGTATAATATTCGAACGTCTACCTGTTAAATTATGAGAACTATGTAATGTATACTGACACTCAAAAGAAAGAAGACTTTGAGAGACAGTTGAATAAAGACCAACATTATTTTGGATATGCAAGAAATATTCATTCAAGATGAGGTTATTTTATCATGATGTGAATAAAATTACATTCAATACCATTGGAAGCTTATGTAAAAATATATGATATTGAAAAAATGTTGAAATATTTGTGTATAGTTTCTTTTGGACGTCAGTATAATACGACAATCGGGCTGATGAGTCTGTCTGAGAGACCCTAGATCTTTTTCACATTTTTTATATGTCCAAGTTCTTAAAATAAGCGGTTGATAAACCTAGGTCAAGCGCATGTCAGTGAATATGGATAGGTTTTAAGAGACTACATTCAGTCTGGTGCGTAACCCACTTATCATGGACTCATGCTTCAACGAGCAGTCTACAGTCATGAAGACTCAATGCTATAAATAATGACAGCGATTCAGTTGAAACGAATTGAAACTAGTTATGTCTATTTTAACGAAGTATGTATGTAGAACAAAGGTTATACTTGATCATTGTTTATATAAAATAGAATGTGTCGACTAAACCACTTTAGCGAAGAATGGTTATATAAAGTTTACTGATCGAAACATGATATTTTAACATATTATATTTCTTGAATATTAATGGTCTGTAAATGTAAAAAGGGCAGAACATCGACATCTGAGATTCAGTTAATGTTCAACTCGTGTTCCTATATATTCCAATAAAGTTTTCTGAAATAATAACAATTGGATTTATCTCATACAAAAACGACCATATTAACAGTGTTGACAATTCGAATGTGTTGATTTCAATTTGATTTAATTTTAGTTCATATATATTCATATTTTTCTTGTTTCTCTCACGGTATGGTAGAACGTCATGAAATGTATCTTGTAAATGTGTCATGTATACGCTAGATTCGTTGTGTAAAACATTCCATCAGTGCAACTGCATCTTGCAAATTTCAGTTGTGCAGTCCAGTGACTGACAGATTGTCATGTAATTTGCTAATAAACAATGTAAAGACACGTGCAGAAAAGGACTTCATCCAGTTTTAACACATTTCTATGCATATCAAATAGAGAACATGTTTATTGTTTGATATTGCCAAGTAAATGTCGGATATTTGAATTAGAATATATTGATATTTTTAGGGAAAATATTACGTCTCTGTGGTATCGATGTATGTGTCTTTCGATGAACATTTAAGTGCTGGAATTGACATTAAAACAACACGTAACACATCCAAGAACAACTGCATAATGGAAAAGTTATCTTTTCAATAGGTTTAGTTTATATTATTCTATAGATTCAAATTCCCATTTTCAAAAATGAAAATAATTTTACCTTGAAAGTTGATTAATTTGTTTTCATAAAATAACTCTTAACCGTTATATATGATTGTGAGTAAATGGCATGGCAAGATATATCTTTGAAATGGATCAGTAAAGCTTTCTCTACCAACATATAAGGGATAAATATCACCATACGTATGGTTACAAAGTTGTGTTCTGTTACAAAGTTTTGAAGAAGATGTTTCAGCCTTTACCTTAAAGTGCTGAAGTTTGTACTCGTGTTATAGCCATATTTAGCCACAAAAACAAACACTGTTGCTGTTGTTGTGGATGACACTGTTGCTGTTAATATTGAAGTCATGAGGCGTTGTGTAATTAACAATAACTAATAACTGTTGGTATTTTATACAAACTTGAAAACCCACTGAAAGTTACACTGAGAAGGCCAAACGTTTGTAATACTCTTTGATATGGTTTATTGTGTGTTACTATTGTTTCCATCAAACCTTCTTTTCCTGTTGAAATATAGTTTGGAACGCCCGTTCTGTGCTGATAGCTTTAATTGCTTGTCTGAATTGACTGTAATTACAAAAACTTGTTCCATTAATATTCATTATATAATGTTCGACCATATATGGAGACGTGTGTGTGTGCGTATGCGTGTGCGCTGTATTCGACTAACCTCGACTCATTTATACACAACACAAATTTTATGATTATTTAACAGTTAAATGTCTATTGCTTTAAATGAAAACATTTCTCATGTACAGGCCATTTAAATATAAATTTAATTTTAGTTACGGTGCAAGTGAGGAAAAGAGAGGTTAAACATAATCACTCCACTATGATCTGAGTCCTATTTTCACTGTTCATTCTCGTGTGATTTTAACACTCATGTTTAATCCCAAATATCACATCAAAATCTATTCAGGTAATTTTTGTTCGGTAATAACAGGTATCATAAATAACAGGGGCCTGTTTGGTTGTTCACTCAAGCGTTGTGTCTTAAAAGAGAACTGTTTGACTAGCGCTACCTCGCTGCGACGCTTTGCGCTGCGTCGTTGATTTCTTGATGATGAATAAGAAGGCGGTCATGCAGCCGAATGTTCATGTGTGTGTCAGTCACTTGTACACAGATCCATGGCTGTTCAGTGGGCTAGGAAAAGATACTTACACCCCCCGTCGATTGAAGGGGTTACTGCAAACAGTCTTTACACATAAACAACAATGTCAGTCGGTTCAGCATGAATTACTCGCGATATTGAAGAGTATATTGTAACTTCTCTATAGCTTTTTTACTGGATCGACACACTGGCACACAATTCTTAGGCAGCAAACTACCTGTCACATGATATTGACGATTACAGGTGGCATAATGACACCTGTAGAATGATAAGAGATCCGTTGGCATAAACAAACGTCTTTACGTCTGAACACTGATTATGATTAAAACAGGAAAACTGAGATTGAATCTTCCCAAATTTGCATCATTTTAAGACAAAGTGCGGAATATCTGTTGAGATATGACATTATTAATTAAGTTATGTGGTCGTGATCGATGCCGGACTGGGTATTACAGAACAAATATCTGATTTAATAATTTGATCCTTGTGCTCGTCAGTTACCCTGGTGTACACTATAAGATAAACTGTACGCTAATTCATCGAAGGTGTATGATAAGTACAATGCATATTGTAGGAAAATTTAAAAATAATTGAAACGAATAAAATTTACAAAAAGGTGAACAAAAAAAAATATCTGTTTCTAAAATTGACAAACATACCAGTAAGTAACGTTGAATGAATTAAATTCATTGGACCAGACTTACATTTTCTTTCTTGTTTACATTTTGAAAAAAATTCAAAGCAGTTTCTTGATAATGTTACTGACAGCGATTTGGAATTGTATATAGGTACTACCACATTTAACATGAGGAAAGCGTGGATCTTAGAGCAAAATGTAAGATACTTGCCCACACCGAATCGTCCCTGTGAAGATGTGCTATCTCCTGTCCGCCGACATTCGTCCAGATGCAATCGGAAAAAGTCGGTTTAATCTTGAGTTGCTAATGATCGGACAATTCATTCTCATATTCACCTAACGTTTCTTGTACTAGCCACACAAACCCAATACAGAATTGCTAATATTTATTTTGTTTACCAGGAAGCCCTATGCTTTTATTAATCTCAACTTTGTATGTCTCAGTGACAGCGTGCTAGCGGCGGCAGTGGCAAAGTAATTAATTCGAGAGGTAAACAAACCCCGCCCACACCTCCGAATGTAGACGCCTAGCGGCTTTCGGGACACCGCCCCTAAACAATAGCATTTGCAAGTGATGCTGACGATAACTGTATCAGTTCTAGGCAGTGTTTCCTCTCCAGTTTGAAGTGTACCCTAACAAATACGACTTAGAGTTAGCGAGGGCAATGAATTTAGTCTGTCTGTCACGCGGCCGTGTATTGTCGCAGTGATCCGTTGTCATTACAAGCAGCCAATCAGCGGCGAGATGACATTAACATGATAATTCAGCCAAGCGTAATGCCTGTCAATCAACTGGGATGGCGAGCCAATAAGAAGGCAGGGCATCGGTCTTCACACAAATAATGTCTGGCGGTAACGTGTAGGCCACTCACTGTACTTGAATAACGAGACGGAGCGAGGGAGGTTAGAGTTGTATGCAGTGAGTAGATCGGCCTTATGTAGTGATACTAGTGGACACACAAGCATGGCTGCCACCAGTACCGGACTTTATCTACCGAGTTGTGTTTCTTTGGGAAACCAGGGCGTTGGTGGCCACAGTATGAGAGACTTAAGGGAAATGCAGGGCCAGATCCCAGTGAGTCAGCCGCAGTATTCGCCGCGAGAATTACCCGAGATGAAATATATGCCCCCACAACCTCAAAATGGACATCCGTTGAATCACCATCACAACCCATGGGTGATAGACCAAGGCTGGCACTCGATGGGAGGAATGCATACCCAGGACATCAAACCGTCGCATGGCAACGGTCTTGTGGATGGACACACTGGCACATTGCACCATCGTCCACCTCAGCAGATGCACCCGGCACACTCGTGGCATTCCCCGTCTCCACATCTTCAAATTCAGAACGGATCTCCCCAGCTTCAGCATCCCTACATGGGGATGAATGGAATGGGCATGCCTTCACCCCATCAGATGCACCCCGGAGCCCTACACGACCATATGCACGATCTGCATGACCAGGATCCCGAATTGGAGCACCAAACCCAGTCGGATGAGGACACCCCAACATCGGATGACCTGGAGGCTTTTGCGAAGCAATTCAAGCAAAGACGAATTAAACTAGGGTTTACCCAAGCGGACGTTGGACTTGCGTTGGGAACGCTTTATGGTAATGTTTTTAGTCAAACCACAATTTGTCGATTTGAGGCGTTGCAGTTAAGTTTTAAAAACATGTGTAAACTGAAACCTTTGTTGCAAAAGTGGTTAGAAGAGGCGGACTCAACAACAGGGTCGACAACAAGTATCGATAAAATTGCGGCTCAGGGTAGGAAGAGAAAAAAGCGCACTAGTATAGAAGTGACCGTGAAAGGAGCTTTGGAAAACCATTTTCTTAAACAGCCTAAACCCTCGGCAGCGGAGATTACTCAGTTAGCGGACTCGCTTCAGTTGGAGAAGGAAGTGGTTCGGGTTTGGTTTTGTAATCGTCGGCAGAAGGAAAAGCGAATGACCCCTCCCGGACCTCTCGGACCTAACGGTGAACTATTGATGTGTTCAGGGGAGGAGGGCAGTCCCCCTATGATGCATGGGGGTCACGGGAGCCCCCTACATCACCCCGGGAGTAGTCCTCTACCCCACAATGGCGGTGGGTCTCCTATAATGTCAAACATGTCTCCGCACGGACTTTCACAGAACAGTTTACTATCACAGTCCCTTCACTCGTATCAACACTCTCCACCACAGCACAATAGAGGACTTTCTCATTCACCCCCTTTACACTGAGCCCGGGGGTCGGGCGTCCGACCCGAGTGACTATCATTTCTCAGGCTCACCTATGGGATAGTATTACGACGTGAAACTGACAACCTTGTCAGTCAAGTGTGCGCGTTGTTCATTTCGTCTCATACAAGAAAGCAGACGCTGTAAGAGAAGAATTTTTCACCTGTATAATCAAAAACTACTTCCATCTCTCTTGTCGCGGTGTGATTTTTTCTTGTCTGTGCCAGGTGACACCAAGACTGAAATGAACACAAAATCTTGCACATTTCATGTGATGATTGACGTCAGACGTCAGTCTGGGACGATTTTGAAATCGCCACTGAAAGGAAAGTCTTCGGTACGTATTAACTGTGCTTTAACTCTTGCCGATACAATTTGACTAAGACACTTTCAGATGCTGCTACAAATTAAATCCAAAATGTCGACAAACGGTTTACAGCATAAATCTGGATGTGCATGTGTTAAAAAGCACGAGTTTTGTGAAAGTGCCATAAACACCTGCAACGCCACATGCCGAGATTTTTGTATATAACCGATAGAGCCGTGCTCAGATTCGAAGGTAGTCTTAGAAATGTATTACTATTTATATCACGATGAATGTTAAGGCTGACTTCAACTATGCTGTATGTTCTGTCAATGTCCAAGTGTTTGTCAAGATTCTTTATGAAATAGGTCATTGGTATTACTCGGATTGTTGAAGTGAGTGAAATTTCCCGTTTGGTTTGTGGACTTAAAGTGATTTGATCACGGGCAATGTTTTTGTTTATAAACACAGTGATAATTTATAATTTATGTAAGAAAATACTTTGTTATTTGTAATCCGACTTTTTGTTTATACAATTGCTAAAATATTATTCATCAAAATTTCATTCATAACGGCAATGTACTCCAGGTCAAACAGTCTTCACAGGAAGACTTCTAATTTATTTCTTGTTGATTTGTTTTTAAAATAATGCTCATTACAGTTTAAAAACGAGCTTCCATTGTATAATTCTATTAATTTTAGCCTTTTCTCTGAGCAAGGATTAAGTATAACTATTTATTTACTTGTGACATTATTTTGGCCGTTAATATTGTTAGAAAAGGGCAAGCTAGCTCGGTGAACTGTCTCCTGTCAATATACCATCAATAATAAAGAATGTAATGAGAGGACTATTTCCTAGTTGTCACTCATGTCTTATTTCGTTTGAAATAAGCTTCACATTTTACACTTCCTTAACATCTGCTCTCGCCACAGCTTTGTTTTCAATTTTAACCGAAAACATCTAGTTTTTGCAATCTCTGACACGCATCCGTCAATAATGATGTCAATTGCAGATCGTTGAAATGTAGCGTGTTGAAATCACTAAATCTAACCAATACTAACTCAAAATTTGCGACGGAGAGTGTGAAATTAACAGCTATTTTCTCTATAAAACACGTCGGAGAGTTCATTGCAAGTGCGAGGCGCGTTAGACTCACTTGATGCCGAGCTTATTAGATTAACAAGAGGAACAAATTTAATAAACTTCTCAAATTGTCAAGACTTAGCTTGAACTGACCTTCATCGTTTAATCACCCAGTTTTTTTGTTTTTAACCATAATATTTACAATATCGTACATGATATATAAAATAGTATTCCACTCAATCTAATGTGACATTTAATTGTAAACTTATCGTGTTCAGGAATTAATGAGAACAGAAAGTTATGTGCAGAATGATGAATTAATAAGTTACCCTTTGTTGACACAGCTCTTAATGGACATACATATTTGAATTTAATTTAAATTAATTAAATGTAAGCTCAAAGATAAATTTTAAAATTGTTTACAACAGCGCGTTCAGAAGTATGCTGGCACAGTTTTAAATATGTAAATTTGATATCACATTAAAATATATTAAAACATAGATGCATAGATGGGATGTAGAAGAATATCCTGATGAAACGTAAATGCATTCGGGTTTTGCCTCGGGCAAGTGACATTTGGGCAAGGGCGTAAGGTTTGCTTGTACATACTCACTAAAAACCCATTTCAAAACATGTATCTGTGCCTGTCACAATTATGTATTTCTGATTATAATGTAAGGATAAAGCTTTGGAGATTTTGCTGGCAACCATGTTTTATTGTTCCATCGCCAAGCGCGTATGTACAGGCAGACATCTTTACAATAAACGCGACACAGTCACATAACTTGAGGCACTAAGCTGAAATCTGTCCTCGTTTGAACCTGGGCAAAAGTTTATTTCCCAACGAAATGTTAACGCCTTTGGTTATAAAGAAAAAATACTTAGACGGGTGTAATTTGAAATCTAATTCGTAGAAAAAAAATGTTTTGTAATATTTTAATTTATTTGAGGCTCGGAGCTATAAATATGTTTTCGTTCGGGTGGTGTGAACTTTGTAGTTTGAACATTCTGAGCTCCGAATGTCTGACGAACGGAGATTTAACAGATCCCGACGGAGTGTGAATGTGCACGTGAAGTTGCACGTAATTAGCAATGATTCTTCAATTATTAACATAAATGAAACCAGTTGCTCCAGAGCGGTTCTCTAATTGAGTGGGGTACTCGGTCTGTTTGTTTTTCACACGTAGTTGAATATTTATGGCGCCGGCATTATAGCCCACAAAGTGGCGAATGTCTTCCAGTGTTGTTTAGTCTCTGAGGCGCTGAAGCAGAACGAACAAGCCAAAGCTTTAGAGTCGTTCTCGCTTTGAAATCAATCATGCATGACAGCGCCGAGGTTAGGTGCGAATCGATGCTGACAGATTCCTTTGCTATATGGTTTATATGTCATACCATCGTGACATGCGCAAATATAAACATGGATTTCAGAAATTTGATTCAATCAAAACAAAAGATTTAGTTCATTTTGCCTTAACTCTACATCCCAAATTTCATCAGTAATAGTTGTGTTGAACAGTGATTTGAAATGGATTTGGGGGTTTCATTCAGATATTTTTACATGTGCAAGACAACATTTAATTCTTTAGTTTAAACAAGAAATTAAATTATACCTTAATTGTTGAAGAATCATTCCACAGAATTTATAGAATAACGGTCTAAACAAATATATTAAAATAGATTTATCAGTAAACTTTCTTTGCTTGTAAAAACTGGTTTTATCTCAAAGATATAATAAAATCAGAGGTCTCTGTTGGTTCAGTAAGGTTCAGTAAGGTTCGCTTTCACAGAAATTCTGCAAGGTCTGCAGTTTGTAAAAATATTGCAAATGTACTGTCAGAAAGGTCAGAAATGCTAAAAAGCAAACCGATTTATTCGTTTCATTTGTTGGTGTGTAAGCATACCAAATTCCTAGACGAAAAATTATAACACTAAATTTAAGAGACATATTAGGCTTTCGGGCAGGCTTCTTAAGTGCAGATCATCTTTAATCAACAACTGACGTAGTTATCGCTAGCGTGGTATCTATGACCCTGAGCTACTGGCGTCACACACACAAATCGTAAAGTTGCTCTGTCGCTCCGAGTTTCGTGATCAGAATAAACTGGCTTATCGCTAACATTTGGAATATGCTGATTTTCATACCAAATAGATAAAGCATGTATTTTGTAAATTAAATGTAAATTCATATAATATTTATGAGTTTTATGGAATTCAAATAGAAAATGGTTATTGTTTTTGCAATATTTAAACACACTGCTTGAAATGATTTATTTTCATTATCATCAGAGAATGGTACCCTCCCGAATGACATTTTTAGCACGGTATATGTTCAGGAGCATTGTCACACGTTGAATGTCTTTCTGTTCGTCGTTTGGAAGATATGTTTATATTTAATTCAAAGATAAATATTAAAAAATCAGTTGCAACTGGTTCTATTTTCTTATGTTATCAAGAATGTATTTTCCTGACAATTCAGAAAACCCCTACTATATTGACTGACCTTAATTAGCAAAGTATTCAAACTGAGATTCGTATTTTTAGACCAAACAATAAAGTAGCAAAATATGTAAAAGCAAACGACACAAGAGGTGATATTGGGAATTGTTTTGTTGTCCAATTAAATTAATGTATCGAAGTGTTGATTTAAGTTCTGAAATATGCATCGTTGTTATTCTCAGTCAACGACATACATTCAAGATGTGTTTAAAATATTTTTGTTGAAGCATTATATTGTAAGAGGCAAAAATACACTTACAATAGATGTAACAGGTGCTAGACCTACCGCTACTTCAATAAACATGCTCAACAAAAACAGTTTATATTCGTATTCAATAGCCCGATCATGTGTTCTATAAAATATTGGTGGTTCCAGAAACGTGATTTTCCAATATTATCTATTTTCACTTGATCAGGTTTAATTACTGAAAAAATAATTTTCGCAACAGGCGTAGCAAATATAAAAATAATTCTTTACATTCACTTCATTCGAAAAATTAATGGGTGAAAATGAATAACCGTTGGTATTGTTTCTGAAGCTGGTTTGAAAACGATAAAATGAAATATCAACATCATGCACAGTGAGCGGTCTCTAATATACTTGTGTCTGAAACGCTCTTCGTATTTTCTGGTGTTCAAGTTAAGTTAAAGTCCGAATCAACTTAACCTTCAGCTAATCTTAACATATGGATAATTTCAACTCCGTCATTAAGCTACTAAAGAAGTGATAGTTAATTATTGTTAATTAGAGTACAGTCAAACTTCACGTGCAAACTTCAGTCGGCCACATCTGTTAGGAGACTCGTTTGGTTCAGACAACACCATGCAACGGAGCTGTGAGTGACAGTGTCGGTGTCATTGAAATGAACAACACTTAATAGCAGTGCACTGTTTGCCGCGTTGTGAACATCCAGCGGGCATTGGAGGAAATTATATGCAGATTACTAAATACTAATTCCGTTGAGAAAACTAGCGTTCTGTTCTTTTGTTGCAAAGTAAAACACCAAGGAAACAGAAATGAAAGTATCTACAGTCCATAAAACCTTAGCTACAGCCATGTACATTTACCACATTGTAACATTATTTGGTTCAATCCGTCAAGTATTTAGTAAAATCCGTTTACGTTTCTGCCTATTTACAGCTTAAATAAACGCGTTAATTTAACAATTGTATATATTCAACATGCTTCAGAAACAATAATCTACGAAATGCCAAAAAAGCACCAACATATTTTCTTGAATTTATCTGCAGTTAGTGGCATCATTAGCACACTATTCACTTAACCATTACTGGTTTCGAACCCACACACACTGGGGCTAAACGTTAATTACAGGTAAGCAAAAGTCTGTAGACCAGACGTGTGGTCGCTCACATCGCTGTATCAGCACATTTAGAATATGTGTTTGTGTGTGTGTGACTGATATTTTCCTTTCCCAATACAATGATTGATTTAATACCATAATTGACAAAACATAAGACTCTATAATAGAACCGGTTAATACGCTATACAGATTCAATTATAGCAATTAATTAAATTAATATTTTTTGTAAACGAAATAAGGCTGTTCATTCATAATCCAAACGGATATGTGGCGGGTATTAGCAGGTGTCGATTGCACGCTTTAGACACCTCGCCAGCATAATCTGCTCAACGCGTGGTGTATATTTCATTTTACTTAGGCCGACATAAACAATGCACACGTCGACCTATCGATTTCAGCAACGGCGAATTGTTTCAAGATCATATTTCCTGCTTGTGTGGATTAAAAAATATTTAAGTCGTTGAGATATTTTATCTGAACTTTGTGTTGTATAAAGGCAAAACAAAAGTTCCATTACCACAGAAGAATCGTTCTCTCACACAAGAGACTGATCGTTAAAATCAAGAATGGTTACAGTATATGTGCCCAATGTTATTAACGATGCTTCACTTCATACATTTGTTTTGTCTCCGTTGTTTACTATTTCGAAACATTATTCAGGTTTGTTAATTTCATTGGTAATTTTATAAAAAAATAATCGTTTTCATTACAGTAAACATTCTTAACAATCACGGTTTCGAAGTATTTGAAATAATATTACCATTTGGATAGATATTCGGGTGACATCTGTTACATCACCTTCCAAAATGTCCTACATGTATATGGATGAAGAAGTGTCAGAACGATTCTTTCTCTTGGCTTCAATTATCCTGATCAGAAACCTCTTGCACGTACACGTGACTTTACACGTGTAGACTGCAGCGTACGCGGACACTAAACCTGATGTAATTCAACTTGCAGGACTAATTTTCAGAATCATACATACTTCTTTCATCGATGAATTTGAAATAAATATTCATATAACATCACATGCTTATATGCGGATTTCAAACTACAAACGACAGACCATCAAATGCAAATTACACGTATAGTTTTCAATCAAACTTTTAAGGACGAATTATTTTTCAGCGTATAAATTTAAGTGTAAGTCAGCCTGGAGTCCCTTCAATTGAGATCGGCTAAAGTTCACTGCATTAAATACATTTGATTTAAAATCCAAGTTAATCTTTCACGCTTTGTAACAAACAAAGACTTTTATCCGACAACAGCGAAGACTTGCTTCAAAGGATTGAAACGAGATCATGAAGCTAAAGAGTGATTGATGACGTATTGATACTTCAGCAATGTTTCAGCTACATCGCTACGATGTCCTAACGGTCTTTGGATTGAACGTCTGTGAGCCATAGATTCGAACCCGGAGTGCAAAGAATGCTTTACCACTGTACCGTCCAGGAATGCGAATACGACTCATGAGAATGAGTAAACGACTGAGTCAACTATCAGAGAAGTAG
The DNA here is from genome assembly GCA_031471655.1 of Diodora aspera. Lineage (NCBI taxonomy): Eukaryota > Metazoa > Mollusca > Gastropoda > Lepetellida > Fissurellidae > Diodora > Diodora aspera. Next base: position 15,879 of record JAUELE010004674.1, read on the forward strand.
TACGTCAACAGTGTGTAGTGGGATACTCATATGTCATCCAGCATCCAGTCTGAACGACATCACAGCTAGCTTGAAATGACTTGCTATCTACACTGCCTGGTTTACTCATGCAGTCATATATCTCTTGATTGTCCCATCATATATTACAATCCTACAAGCTTTCCTGTTTGTGGTCGATACATGACAACGATATACAGAATCATCTCGCAATGGCATTTAGAAATGTTAGTGCGCAACCATTTGATTTGGAGGGAGGGGGTGGAATATTTTTCTCTTTCAAACTATATTTTATTTCATGGCATGAGACAATCTATTTTTCGTAGATAATTGCCGACAAACTGTTTATGTTTTCAATATTTTTGTTCAGTGTACAAAGAATATAAAATGTACTTAAAATGGGGAGACTATACGGTAAATGAGAATGTTTGCGCCCGAAGGGTACACACATTTTCATAATGCATTTCATAATTAGAAACTGAAATCTGTTATGTCTCTGAACCTATTTACTTTTTCACTCTTGACTCATGCAATCTATTTATTATATCCAAAATTGCCGAGAAACGTTTTATTGTCACAATCCTTCAGCCCCCCCCCCCCAACTCAAATGGTATCTCCTTTGCGGTGGTTAACAGAACAGTTGACTTATGAAAAGCCATGCTTGATAAAGACATGTGTCGAAACGGAGCACTTAGCAATCAAGAAGTGAAATTCATAAGTGAACTTGTCTGTTGAATGTGGTAGATTGTCTGCCAAAACTGAATCACCAAGTTCTGAACTACTCAGTAAGTATTGGTTACTACGAAATCCCGAACATTTCACGCACATAATGCTCAAAAATAGCAAAACAGAAACACTTTATTCATGTTAAAGTCTTCTCTAGTACTTACTGATTTAGAACCATATTATTAATATTATTATTATTATTATTGTTATTATTATAAGGTTACACTATGGTACAGGTGACCAACCCGCGTTTTGAGAGCTATGTTGGATTGAACATTTGATTTGCGGCTCTCGGAAGGAGAACGTTTTGGTTTGTTTCACAGGTTCATGTCTTTCAAACAGCTCTCAAACATTTGCATTTATCGTTCGTGATTCTTGCGTTAAATTATATGGTATGATACAAGGATATTTTAGAAGAGGTTTTGATGAAAGTGTTATTGGAAGCCGAAGTACTGAGGGAG
>JAUELE010004785.1:0-17060 GCA_031471655.1 Diodora aspera
GTCCAACCACCTGTGCCGGCCCCCCCCCCCCCCCCCTCCCGTCTTGTGTTATTTAGTTATTTAATTGCCTGTTCTCTTTATTTGGGTAATGTTTCCTGGTCGTACCTGGAAGTTGATTTTACAGGGAATTTGTCAATAAAAAATTTTTGGTAAAAAGTGAACACTGTTTCTTCACAGCCACCCCATCCCCACCCCGCGCCCATCCGCCTACGAGTATATTTTCAGAGACAGAAATTTATATTCCAAGTTTAACATTTCTGCTTGGCGACCACATTGCCTTTTTAATAGCCCTAGGTTAAACTTTGGCGTCAAGTTAAATATCATATAAAATTAAAAATAAACTTAAACGCTAACATTTAAGACAAATACATCACGACTGTCAGTATCAAAACGCAGAAATTCTGTCACGCCTGTGACGTGGTAGGTTTTAGAGCACTGGTCCGAACCTTCGTCGAACATTACTGTTTAGAGACTTGACGACTTGGAGTCGAGATTCATCTCGGTTTATGCCCTTTCTGCTTCAGCAACCTCTCACGAGATGCTGTAATCTACAGAACTAGTCTTCTCTCCTCGTAAGAAGATCTCGTGGAGCAGTGGAGCAAGTACAGCTTTCCTACGACTATTTATAGACTTGACTAGGCGGCTTGGACCCTCAATCGAACGTACTGTACAGCAGGCGATTTAATCTGAAAACAGACGCCATCACCGGGTTACGTTCCTCAAGCTGCTTTAGCAAAGTAAGTGTTGACATTCTACCTTTTTTTAACCTCATTAAGCATCTTTTAAAGTTAATCTTACTTAGGAAGAGCAATTGACAAGACTACTTCCACATGCTTGTGGTCCTACCTCACATGTGCAAGAGGCGGGGTGAGAATTGTTCAGTCACCCACGAGTGCTCATAATATATTATATACTACGTTTAACATTACAATGTAGTGTTTGGTGTATACATCTTAGCGATCTCCTTATGCAGCATATAGGTAAATTGAAAACATTTTGATCTTAAAATGTATTAAATGGCATGAAGACGTTTGTCTATAGTGTTATCAATAATATAAGTATTTCTTCTTGAAAATGGTTATTCAGGAAACATATTTTATATGTAGTTACATGAAATTTCCATGAATTGACATAGAAAGTTATTCATCTGTATCGGCCATATTTTGACAAGTAACTGAGAAGCTAGTTAACTGGACGGTTCCCCTGTCAAACAACGACAATCCCCATTTCTAAAGCCGGTCTTCCCTGCATGAATACTTCGTTAACCGTCCTGATGAATGAGCAGCCTTACAATAGTGAACTTATGAAACACGGTTAGCCACCGGGTAGATTCAGGAGCTATTGTTAACCGAAACATTGACTACCCTTGCGGTATGCATCGTCGGTTGAATGGTGTTTAGGGGTAGTAAATACGTTATGGATCAGTTGCGATCGGGAGCCTCCCTCATTTCGTTTTTCCCTTCCGCATTCTTTCTCTTCCTTTTGTGTTACTTCAATCTCTATTTTAGTGTCTCTTTCTTGTCACTATTACTCAGCTTTCTTTTTCTTTCTCTCTCTATTTCTCTTACTCTCCTTCCCATAACTCTATTACTCCTCTCTCTTTCCCATTTTCTGTATCTGCTTGTTTGTCAGTAACCCCCTATTTCTGTCATCCTGTCAAAACTTTGTTTGTCTGTCTATCCCCAAGTTTCTGTTGACTCATCCTCTCTCCGCTCTTGTTCTCACTTCGCCTTACCTCATACTATGCTGACGTCAAAAAGAAATTTTACCAATGCTTTCAGAGATGACTGAAGAAAACAGCTAAATGCTGGCTATTCTCAGAGATATTTACTCAATTCTTATTTCGATACGATGTGAACCAAAAAAAACTTACGAAGGTAAGGACATTTCTGATGACCAGTTACCCTAAAAAAACCTTGCTGAAGGTTGTTATCATGTTTCGTTGTACGGTCCCACGCGACGTGTACCCCAACACGTGCTGCATAGTACTGTACTTGTTGTATCCCACTCAATGGCCGATTCTCTGTGCCAGGCCACACAAGCTTTCATATTTACATTTTCGTACAGTATAAGTACAGCGTATTCCTGAAACACACAGAAGTCTACTTTCACCACTGAATACCGCTTTAAAATCCTTGCACAATACGTATATATGCAGTTCAGTGGCAAAAGTTAATCTTTATGGTTTGTTAATGTTTGAACTTTCTATAGTATAGCCGCTCTTAGATCCTTAGTCCACCCATATCTTCCTACACAAACGAATCTTATTTAATATAGAACGTATAGAGTCACGATTGGTCATTGATGAAAGCGGTTTCAGTTGTAAGAGAAAGTAGGGCGGACAAAAGAACCAGCCTAATATGTCCAGTCTTCCTGTCTAGCAGTGTTGATAAAACTTGCATTGCCTTGAATCGAAGTCAACACGCTTATGTTCAGTATACTTACTGCAGAACGTCGCACATCGCGATGCCGATAGACATGTGACATGTTCTATTTGTTACAGTTATTATTTATTATCAGGGATTGTACACGTTTTCACGGATTGCATATAATGCCGGTTTCACACAGTGAAAATGTATACTCCCTTAAAATGAAATTGTATAATCAGGGATTATGGATAATTCCTTAAACTTTCAAGGATACAATTAATGCATGTTTCACCCAATGAAAATGTATTATTCCTTCGAATAAATATGTATAATCAGGGATTATGGATAATCCCTTAACAGTTTGAGGATTATGTTAAATGCTCGATTCACTCGGCGATTCTGTATACTCTCTGACACTCTGGTTGCAAAACTTGCTGCAATTCCATGATATAACAGGGATATTGGTCCAACAATGCTTTCACATCTCAAAAATGGAGTCAAAAAGGGAGTTACACTTCAGACATCAACTGTATGACATTTTGAACAGTAACAAGCGTGTCCTGATTCCGAGAGAGGAAAACTTGTAGATCATCAGAGAGTTGTTGGAAGCTGCCTCATCATCCAAGAAGTCACTACATCAGTAGCACCTCCATAAGTAGTATGCACTATGTTAAGATGTTAAGATGCTGGTCCGTAAAAGGAAGGAAGCACATGAAACTCCTCTCTACTTTGCCTCCATTAAAGATACATGAATTGACATCGTACAGAGAGCCCATATTGTTTGCCTCCATTGAAGATACATGAATTGACATCGTACAGAGAGCCCATATTGCAACAGATCATGGAGGCAGGGGCAGAATGCAGAGAGAAGTGCAAGAGAAATACGCCAACAACACCCAAGAAGCGTTGAACATCTTCAAGTCATCCTGTATCCAGTGCCAGCAAAAGAGGAAGAAAACCACTGCCAATGGTCTTGTTGTCAGGCAAATTTTATCTAAATTCCGTAGTTGATAGAGGTCGAGTCGGTCCCCATAATTTTGATAGGTGTTCTTACTAACATCAGTGACAATGACTTGTACACGGATTCCGTAAAAGCTGGTATCTTGAGTGGCAAGATAAGTGTACCACTTTTCTCTTTATTCTTGCAGCTACGTCAACTCATCTCGCATATGTTTTATATGTTATTTGTTTTATTGATTGCGCTCACCTCATCCACTTGAACATTATTACAATAATCAGATTGTACAAAATAATTCAAAGCAAACACGGTAATCAGAACCAACCTTATTCCTGTCACTACTGAAGACAGATCCAATATCCAATCATTAAAATATCCAATATCCAATCATTGTATTTGCAACGTGTGTGGTTGTGTATATATTGTAATGTATGTATGAGTACTTCAATGGTTATATTGGTAATTATGTAATATCATTCTCACTACAAATATGTCATGTCATGAGCGATGTAAGAAAATGTATATATAACAGTGTCCGTAAAAATCGAGAAACATGGAAACAAAAATTAACATAAAACTTATATATTGCATTAGATATGTACATGTATAACCTATATTTTCAGGTATTATGCATAATCACTGATGATACATAACTATAACATACACAACATGAACCCTTTTAAGTCCGGGAGCAACATCAAAGAATCGAAAGAATGTTGAAAACGTGTTAAACCTATTACCTTTTTACACCAAAATCTGTGTCAAGCATATGAACAATGTTTCGTTTTATTGCCTTTAATCAAGTGTAGTGGGACAGCGCTCGCAAAGCGATGACAAGATGCCCGAGGGTTTATATTTCCACAGTTCGTAACATGCTTACAGTCACAGATGATCACAATGACTGATAACACCGAAAGCGAAATGCTGTTGAATTGATATCAACCGCAATGTGTCTACAAATTACTTTTATGTAACACAAAATTCATTAAAAAAATTACCTTGTTCGTTTATGGCCGTATTAAATGCATGGCTTCTTGCTTTTATTATGTTATTATTTATATTCAAAATGACTATCCATATATTTCCTGTTGCTGAACCGAAATTTGATTATTTTTAATTACATAACGACTAACGTAACGGCCATTTAATTTCATAATCATCCAATTAAACACAAACTTAAAGTACAGACCTTATTATAGCTTCTTATACGATGCTATTTTCAGTCTTTTCAATGTTTCGTAATTTAACTTTCATAAAATAACCTGTCTGTCCGATCAATGGCTGCTTCATTTCCTCGGCTCAGAACGAACTGGAGATACCCGAATCACACGTGACGCAAACATTTCACCCATCTTCTTCCGCTGTTTCACTTGAGGGAAGGTCGGCATACTTCATTGATCACTATCGATGGACGGTACCTCCAGTCACAACTCACTGCAATCATCCAGGTTATCGCCAATGCTTTAGTCTTCACTAGCCCTGATTGAGCGTTGTAACATTGAATTATTTACACTTCATCGCAGTTTCCCAGCCCCCAAAAGGGATTTGATGTTGAATTATTTGTAAATAGTCCCACATTAAGGGTGTTATCTGCAGTTCATCAGGATCACTCAAGCATGAGAAGGTTCGTTGTTTGAATTCCGAATGTCTGGGCGATTGCTCTGAAGCTAAATTTAGTATCAGATGTCGAATGGTCAAGTGGTGTGTTTAAATATCAGATAAATCCCCAATCTCATTGCTATGTGACCCTATAAATATAGAAACTTCAAACATGTATTTGATCCGAATGTATAAAAGGCAGTCTTCTGTCTCGATGAACACGTTATAAATAATAATGTTTTAGTGGCGCAAAGAAGCATTTAGTCACAAACAATGTAGATTAGATCTTTGAAAAAATGAAATCTAATGTAACCCGAAGGCAACTGTTATCATAACAAAGACTCTTTTCACAATGTATTCAAAGTGACACACCTACTGTAAGTGTTTCTATTTGATGAAAAATGTAGTCGTTCTCTTCTTCTACGTTCTCTTCTCTCTGAAAACTTTGGAATTTCACGAATCCCTGACTGAATGAGTTTTCCTTCTGAAGAAAAGAAATATAAAATACACATAGGAAAGAAAAGTAGTTGACATTCCAGAGTTGCAGTGTTGACACCAATGAGATATTTGGAGCGAGGTATTCTGCTAAAAGTTCCGTAATGACAATATATTTTTTTAACCCTCGGCTTGAAAAGGGAGAAAAACTTATACAATTTAAAGACAGACCAGTGGGCCGTTTATAGCTTCTGTGATTACGTTACACCAAACTCGACGAATATCGAACCCTGTGTCCCATTGTCAAGCACCTGATAAATACCTGCTGCGATACACTGCCGTCTTTGTGGCGGCTTAACTGCCAGTTGGTAAGGAATTGCTAAGACAACCTTCAATTTTCACGCCAAAGTGGTGGCCAGTGAAACCCCACAAGACTTCCAAACCCGCGGAAGTGCTCATGTCTTGAATGTCTCCGAAACATTAGGCTTAAATTTGGTCTTAACGTGCCTGTTTCCTGTAATGTCCTGCAACGCCCATGATGTGAGAAGCTAGAGCGGAGTGATACACTTTCTTAATGTGAGAACTATAGGCATGAGTTTCAACGGCGTCACTGGGGAGGGGTGACGCACCATCAGGGGGGAGGGGTGACTGCAAAATGACTGTCTTGTTATAATTTAAATATGTAATTTTAATTTTGCCTGCTTTAGAACCTGCAGACCTCGGCCAGCTGGAAAGTCTACTTAGACTAAGTGAAATGTTTTTGTGTTTTGGGGTCTGTTTTTTTCTCTCGGACTTACAAAATCTTAACCCGGATCTGTAATGCCGACCACACACAGGAGAAATCTGCTGAGCAAAATTTCATTTGTGACACTTTGCTAAAGCAATTTGCTCTCGTGTGTGGCAAATGTATATGTAAGACTATTTTTTCATTCGTGAACTTTTTCTTAAATAAATCCGCCACACTCGAGAGCGAAGTGCTTAAGCAAACTACCACGAATGAAATTTGCTCAGCAGATTTCTCCGGTATGTGGCGGACATGATGATTCTGTATGATCTGGTACATCAGTATATGGGGGCGGGGGGGATAATGTTGGGTTGGGGGGGGGGGGTTAATTTGAAGTGTCCGGAAGAATAGATGCTTGTTTACAAAATCAAAATCAACCGCACCGAATTTTAACTTTAATACTTTGTCCAGTCCTTGCATGCTACGCGTCTTAAACTTCAGTCAAGATCAGATGAAATGTTGTCATAACCAAGGAAACTTAGGTTACAACATGGAAGATTGTAACAGAAGTAAAACACGTGTTATGCAGTAGTGCCTAATTTAAGACATACACGACGAGACGAGAAATGGAATGGGGTGTTAGAAAACAAAGATAACAGTACCAAATAGTATATGTCATATACGCAAATCAATATAACTATAACAGGCTATTGTATAAGAGATGATAAATGGGATTGAAACGTGTGTTGGTTTTATATAAACTGTTCATATTAACTTAATGGGTTATTGTTGTCATGCATTGTATAAACTATACTGACGTCCAAAAGAAAGTATACCAAGATTTTAAGAGACTACTGAATAAATTCACAAATGCGTTAAATATACAAGAGATATACAAGAGATATCAATGAGATGGTGTCAATCAAATTACACTCGCCGAAATCCAAGCATCCTTTTGATCAACTATGGCATAATGACGTAGGGGGAAATTATTGAAATCATTTGGTACACTTTCTTTTGGACGTCAGTATATGATTTGGGTTTATTTTGGTTCTGCATTTAGAACAGGCGATCCTTTAACTCGTCAATCTGTTGTTTTAGAAACGTCCTTGGTTCATCAGAAAAAATTTAACGTTACGCCATCTTGTGTTTTATCTGCTGTGTTGATTACGTTCCATTTTGGGTGTTACACACTTATTTTTACTTTAAAACATCCAAATAAAGTTAAAGTACATCCAGACAAGAAAGATTTGGACTCGATAAGGTTCTAAAAAATATATTTTTATTGGGTTGGCAATGACCTTAAAGTGATAGAACGTTTGTTGTGTTTGATTTGAGATGCCCCATGTCTGTTTTGTTTGTAACTGGAACAAGATCCAATACTTCTTATAGATGACGTGTTCCAGAAATGCACTGGGCATTGAGACTCCCAACACCTTCTTGGACAAACACTATTGATGAGATTCCAATGTTTGCAGCGACGCGTAAATAAAAGCGTTGGTTTTAGGATAGAACCTTGTAGCCTCCCTATCGTGTTTCCTAATCCATTCACAACTATATTATCTCTGTCATTTGTTCAGAGCTTTATTTTCAATAAATATTTATCAAGTTCCGCTTTTCGTGTTGAGGGAAGAATTATAGATGCTACAAATTCATAAAACCCTTGAAGATATTTTTTGGCTAAAGTCACACATTCGTTTGTATTTGAAATATGTTTCGGCTCGCCCTGTTGACTTTTGAGAGACATTTGCCATAAACAACATAGCCTTCGAATCGTAGATTATTTCGAAGTCATAATTTGACAATTGTTTCTTTTTGATTCATCTACCGCGCCTTGTTAGTAATAGATTGTCTATATTTAGGTGGGATGAATGCTGTGGGTTTTCAAGATATACGGGATGTTAAATGTGTGTATTTTGAGATAAGTATGAGCGCTTGATAAAAAAGCGTGATATAACGAGAAATGCATTTTACTTGTGATGGCTTGGCGGTGGGATTGCTCATCGGGGTGGGGGGGGAGAGGGGCGGTCGAATCCAAAGGTCCCGGAATCGAATCCCACCCTAGGGGCTTAGGACCGCAGGGGCACAGGTGGCTTGTTTATAGTGTATACTATATATAAAGACGTTATATAGTAATTACGATATGATGGTCCTGTGCTTAGAACTGCGTCCGTCTTTCGGTAGTTAGTCTTCCGTTACCTGGCGTGGTGTTTAATCATGGCGGCACTTTGGGGATGTCAGTAAAAGTAGTAGTTGCAAGTTTCACCGCCTCAAGTTATCCAGCTCTCCACTGGTGATTCGTGTTGATATCAAGTTATTTAAGTACTAGGAAGGTTCCTCTCATTCCTATTGTTTTTTTGTTTTTCTCAGCAGCTTTGACCTCAATGGTCTGCGTATCATCTTCTGATAAATGTTTATCCGGATAGCCTCTAGGAAGTGAAGTGATGTCATTTAGAAGGAATAGGGCCCCAATAACCCAATGTGTGTCGTAAAAGGCTTCTACAATATGTTGCTTTCAGTTTTCATTCTCTCTCTCGCTCTCTCGTGAACTTTCATTATTCTCTGTTTGCAACTTGCAAGTCGTGTTGCTTTAAGGATGAAATATTGCCCTTGCAACGTCAAACATCATCTCGAATCTGGTAAATCTTGACAAATAGAAGATCCGAACAAAAGTATTCAATGTCTGAATTATCTTATGATATGACAAAATTTATGCTGTTTAAAACCCGCCTAGATAGATCTGTTTTCATTTTAAGGTGTTTTGTTATTATTTGGCGATTTCAAATGGAATATTTATTTTACGATCAACCTCTACCTTCGGGTTTTCTCTGTTCAATTTTGTTGTTTATTTACGTTTTTGAAAATCAGCAACAAGCAAAGAGAATTGCGTCAGTGATGGATACGTAACTGCACTCTTGCTGTGACGTCCATTGTCTTAACAGGTTAACAGTTGCCTTTAGCTAGCTTACCGCCAACATGTGCTGGCAATATTAAATAATGACACTTGCCAAGTTCGGATGACTTGGATTACGTTCTAATTGGCTTAGGACACATGACAAGTCTTTAATGTCAATGTAATGGTCAATCTGGACGCTGGTCAAGGATAAAGTCAGTTTGGAATAGTGCTAAAGGACATGATGTTTGTGACGTCCACGCGCCAGGCATTTGCTTGGAAGTCAGCAAACATTCTCAGAGCGATAATAAATATTATTATTTAAGCCGTTTTAGTTAGATGCATAGGTTATGTATTTTTTCCATTTGACGAACAACTGGGTAACTAAGAATATGTTCAGTATCCTCATGCGGTACGCAAAATAATAACTAAAATGTGAAAATGGACTGTTCTTTCTTTGTTAAGTTTCAGTAAGGAAACCTGATAACAAACTATTGTCCAAATATTCTAGCATTTGAATTAAATTATTTCCGACTCCGGTTTTGAACTTTATCAAACTTTAAAAAATTCAAAATATTCAAATCATTTAAGTGGTTTTCTATGGATATGTCACGTGACATGTATGTCATGTGGCAAAAACTAGATTTATATAATTTATATACCTCTTTTCGCTATAAACTGTTTTTTTCGGGAGTGGATGTTCTCTCTTTGTACGTAATCATATCATATCAGATATCCGTTTACTCATGCATTTCCTTTAACAACCAGCCTCTTGTTGTCAGGTATAAGGACACCTTTAAAATGCGCTGTTTATTGTCGTTGTAAGATAGTGTATACTAAGATGTCGTTCTCACAGAGGGTCACGCAAGGAGGATCAAATAACGAGAAGCGTGAGACAGGTATGAAATTAAGTTATACCCATTGTCGGCCTCAACCAGGAACAACATGGATGCACAAAACGAATAGCCCGTTTTAACACATGTAGGATTACAATATTGGATGACGTCACGGTCGGTAGTTTCATTGTATAAAGTGAAATACCGCATTTTCTGTATTGCATTCTTTTAGCCCGATACAATGACATTCGCCTGTCTTGGTATTTTAACGTATTTACAAAACGAATGTGAAAAGGATATTTAACGAAGAAGATCATTACCGAGTTCCTTCTCCATCCCCCCTAGCACCATACGATGTTGTGAAGAGCACTTCCATGTGTGCCCATATTAAAGATGAACGTTTGAATATTCTTGCAATTGTACTTGTCAAAGTGTTTTGTAGAATGTTTCTAAGAAATTGATACATTCACGCACATCTGTGTACACTCGCTCAATCATGCGAAGTAACCCAGCACCTTGCAAGAGACTTGTTGACCAATGTATATCATTTCTTTTTTTAAAATTGGAATTCATACTTGTTTGTTCTTATAACCTCCTTGAAGTATGATTACGTGGTGCGTGTGACTTGGATGTATACAATGTCAGTCTCATCTACCTATGATTACGTGGTGCGTGTGACTTGGATGAATACAACGTCAGTCTCACCTACCTGTTTGCATAGTGTGTTTTAGGGAAGACGTTGTTGTGATACAACTATTGCTAGACAGTTTATTTCAGGGGTATTCACTTCAAAGTCAAAGAGATCCAGTTACAGAAGATTTCCTCAAGCACAGATCCTGGACCTCATAATATTTTCCTTGGTAACTCGTTTTGGGGCCAAAATCGACTTAAGACGTTTTGACAGGACTGCGGCGATATGCCTTCTGACTCCGTACATTGTCATCGGTAGATTTGACATTTAAAACATTTCTTTAAATTAATTATTTTAAATAGTTCAAATTACTTGGGGTCAAATTATTTGCGGGGGGGGGGGGGGCAATTAACTGAGCAGTTAACAATTCACAATTAAGGATAGACTAATCCATGAGCATTGGCTATGTAATGACACCAACATGACATTCCTCCACAAGAAGCGGCGAAATACAATGTAGTGTCAACATCATAGAAGAGTAAGATAATACGGTTAATTCGTGAACCTTGGTCCAACTCCCTGTCACTAGGCGGAACTAAGAATGTTTCTAAAAGAGTCGTAATAACCTTTTAAACATAGTGTGATCCCAATTCACTGTCAACTCGATGGCAAGCTTAATCAATTAGGTAGCAATGCTTGGTGTAGTGGAATGTAAGGACTGTCCAGTATAAACATGACACTCGACTTGTTCCCTCGTCGTGACCTTTGTGGCAACACCGTCACCTCAGGGGATGACCGCTACACCAGCATGTAAACACGTTAATCTAGAAGAGACCACGAGGATTATCTTCTGAAGAACCAGGTATTTTTGCAAGCTTTTCTTACCGAAAACTTGAAAAGATTATAAACAACCTTATCACGTGTAGCGTAGTTTTGTATTCAAGCTTTTCTACACGCGCACCGGACATTTGTCTTCGAAACAGAGGATAGGTTGAAGTCACTGCACTAGCCTTTAATACTTGTCAGAGCCTCCAGAGTGGTTCCAAAACCATGTCCCAAGTCTATGTAATTAGGTAAAGAGCAGTCAGTAAAAGAATGTAACACTGTTTATCTTTCAAACACGTTCCGCATTGTTCACGTGCGATTCGACTGCAAATTTCTTGTTTATTCATGAAAATTCTTTAAGCTTTTTGAATTAAACATGTCAACATGCAAAGCTAAATGTAAATACTAAGTCCTACAATGCATTATAATTTATAACGTTTGAAGTTAAAACAAAAGCAGATTGAAACTTTAATTACATTGACAAAGTAAGATGACCATACAAACACAAAGGATAATTCTTTAGACGACCTGAAGGTAAGACAAACGTATTTATTTTGTTGTTTAAATATTTAAACAAAAGGTACTTCCTTATTTCGTTAATTGCTTTACAAACTCTCTAACTCGCTTCCAATTTGTCCCAGAGAGGAAATCATTAAGAAGTTACCTAGGAAGTTGATCATCAAATACGCCGTGTTGCCTTTCGCTAATGTTGTGGTCAGCCTTGTTGATGAACAAGTGATGCATTGTTGTTTTTAGTCGGGACTGTTTGGAATTTCAATAGTAGCCATAGAACGTTAAACGCAGAGTTAGCTTGCATTTGTGTTCTGCAAACTGTCATCGGTTCAAACCCGGTCACTTGGTAACACCAATACGAGAATCTTCTTAACAAACACGCTTTATTAAGTCCATAGGAGATTTCTGATAGTGCTGCTGTGGCTGACCTGGTGGGTTAATTTGATCAAGGATCTTCGTCTGTTTCGTTTTTAGATTTGATATTTGTCGCTGCCAATAAACAGCGTAATATTCTACAATGGTTTAGAGTGCGAATCAACATATTCTTGAATGTTGCTGGTGACATTTAGGACGAGGAACAAAAAGTGAAGTATTTATGTTGATGAAGTTGATGTTTGACTGCAACCAGGGTAATTTTAGACGAACGCGTATAAATAGGGTTTATATAAATAGTTTGAAATGGGACGTCATTGAATTGTCATCCTGAGTTTCTGTACTTTGTAACTTGTACTTTATACACAGGGGCGAATCCAGGATTTGTGAGAGGGGAGTGGGCACAGTATATAGTCCATGAAAGACATTGCATGTATTTTCTAGAGTATGTTCCAGCGGAAAGGTTTGAGCAATCAACATGCCGACTTGTGCAACCTCAGCTCATGTATAGAGTTTTCATAATATGTTGGAGGTTGATTTGGTACTGACATAGCAGAAGCATTAAAAGAGCTAGCTGAAGAGACACGTGCCCTCAATGCCCCCACCTTCTCTCCGCATCTCGTACCCAGCCTGATACAAGAGCCGTGACTCTCTTTGTGAAGTCATTTCATTGACATTTCTTTTTAGAAAGGTTCGGTCATTTAGAAATATTATCTTTTTCAGAAAAGGTGTTTTTGAAAAATGATTTAGTTTTAGTCCGGTAGAACTATTATCTAGCGCAATGTGAGTAACAACCAGCAGCGTTTATTGGGTTTTGATTAAAATTCCATGTTAGTCTTGTTTGGACATCTCGATAATGGCCGTCAACATTTGATTCTGGAATCTTATATGTTCATATTTGAATCTATTTGTGCTTTTGTTTATTTTGACTCACGCACGAATTACTGTTAGTCATAAATCTAACTATCAGCTTATATTGTCTGTTGTATCTAACCAAATGATGTTGAGTATATACCTTGGATGAAATTTGAAAATTCTGGTAGCCTGAACCATGTTACCTCAACGTTATCTTCACGAAGCACTGAATTGGGTTTATTTCCAAATGAGGTTTTCAGATGCTTAAAATAGGACTTGGGCACCCATTGATGGACTTAAATCTGTCTACAATGACTCAACTCAAATGCACTCAGGGGCATTCACTTAAACTTAACTTCTAAATCTTATGTAGACATTTTAATCAGAGTTTGGCTTATGAGGTAGTTCTCTAAGTAACGTGAACCTCACATCCTTCCACCAAATTACCTTTAATCCTAAAAAACCTGACTTAGAGGTAGAGAGGAAGACGTTTTATCCATTGTCTGGCCTGGGCAGTCGTTTTTATGCTTTGTTGGCAGAACGAATTCTGGACACTTGACTTATCAGTCTTCTGTTAAAAACCCTCACTAATTCAGCCCAGCGTTTGGTTGCTACTGCTGATGTTAAGTTAATATTTTAAAGAACTTGTAAGCATTGTGAAAAGGCCCGGCTGCTACAACTCATTACAAAAGAAGCTTGAAAGAAATTAACTTTGTTGAAACAGTTAATGCGAATTGGAAAGAAGTACAGTTTTTTCTTTACCGCCTCCCTGGCAGACCGCAACCACAGTTTAAATGATTTGGGGTTTACGTTTTTGTAAAGTCTTTTGAAAAAAACACATCCGCATCACGTTCGGAGTTTCTGAGTACACGTGACTTGGTTTACTTGAAGATGGAAGATTACGTTGTTATAACCCGACACTAATGAGTAATTCAGGGCTGCCGATTGATGGCTCGGGTTCGAATCCCGGACGAAAATAGTAACAGAATAGCTACATTTCAAGGAAGCGTAATCTCAAATAAACCAAATAATATTGTATTAAAGTTTGAGTATTTTCTATATTTTGATTAATTTCTAAACTGCCAATTAATATTTCACCAACTATACTGACGTCCAAAAGAAAGTATACCAAATGAGTTCAATTATTTTCCCTTACGTCGTTATGCCATAGTTGATCAAAAGGATGCTTGGATTTCGGTGAGGGTAATTTCATTGACATCATCTCATTGATAAACCTTCCAAGTCTTGAAGGGATTTCTCTTGTATAATTTCAAGCATTTTGCTCCTGTCAATTTAACCAAACTTTGTCTGATTTAAATAGAAACTGTATTAATCCCTCGTGCCGTCTGGTGTCTATTGTACTATTGTTAAGATCATGTAAGACAACCCGCCTTGATTATGTCGTATTTGTCCGTTGAACGTATACATGATTAATATATTTGTATTGCAAACAACAGTCTATATCTCGGACTCTGAGAGTGGATTTTCCGTCGTTTGATTTCACCATGTTTAAAGAGCATATATACTCAGCCCAACTATTGAACGGTCGGTGTAATGACATATATATAATTGTCCAAAGGCATAATGATGGGACTATCAGTAACTGAGTTGTACTGTCAAGTGTATATTTTGTGAAATGAACAGAGGACATGTGCAGTTGCATGATAAGAAGGTATGATTCGTTTCCTCTTTATACTCATGTTACGTTAAGGTATGTTTTTACATTTCTAGTCAGTTTAATTAAAGTACAGATTTTTAGCATGTTTTGTTTTTAGCAAGTCGCCACATAAAACGTCAGTAATCAGGCATAGTGTTTTTTAATCATTATGGAAATTTCACCTAACTGCTGTGAAAAGCATCGCTTCAAAAGTACCACATTAGCCTATTCCAATGAGTGACCCTTCAATAGTTGAGCTGAGTATATGTTATCTTCTCATTACATGTGCGAAATGTGAGCACTTCCCGATTTCAACGTTTGTAGCCAACTCCCCAGTAAATACACAGCTACATGAGCTACCGACTGATCAGGTAGCTTAATATGAACATACGGAATACTGAACTAAAGTGTCTTAAACAAACATCGAACCCAGGGCCGGATCCAGGATTTGCGTAAAGGGGCAGGGGGTGGGGTACACAACATAGTTGATGACAGATATCTGGGGGTGTCCGGGGGCATACTCCCCTGGGAAAATTTGAAAAAATTAACATGCAAAATGGTGCATTCTCAGCATACTTCACGAGTTTTCGTAATATTTTAGGGGTTGGTTTGCTGCTAACATAGCCAAAAAAAATTAAAGGTCGAGCTAAAGGGAGCCACGTGCCCCTGTGCCCCCCGGTACCGAGCCTGGTTATCATTAAAGTACTGGGAAACTGAATGAGACCATTGTCCACATACTGAAATACATGTGCAGCACCGTTTAATGTGAGCACTAAATGGTTTATTCTCTCATTATAAATTCATATTACAGGACCGTAGCAAGCACTACAAAACTTGGGGGGGGGCACAAAGTGACGGACGACCATACATTGCGATTTATGCCTATTGCCCACTGACTGCGGCTTTCCTTGCGGTTTCTTGCGGTTAGTGATTTCCGCAATGTGGGCAACCATTATCTTGCGTTTTTTCTTGCGGTTTCAGGGACCGCAAGACACCGCAAGAGACCGCAGGATTTTCAACATGTTCAAAATTCTGCGGACTCCGCAAAGAACCGCAAGAAACTGCAAGGCAATGCAGATGGTTTTTATCTTGTAAACTTCACAGACATTCAAAATTGTACCGAAATATACCCATTGGGTCATTCCATATGAACTCAACCAAACTTCAGAAATTGTCCATTGACACCGACTCAAAAAATTCTGAAAACAATTGTGGAAGTACCTCTTCATATATATAATAAACACATCCAAAATTATAGGCTTGAACTTCAAAGGGTTTCTGAGATATCAGGGACCATGTCCACTTTTTGCGCTCCAAAATCCCAAACGTTAATTTATAGGCAATTGTTAAGGCCAATATCTTGAAAACGAATCCGAGTTTGGTGATAAAAACTGCTGCCCTGGGTAATTTGCACCCAGGCTTTTAGAATTTGATTTCACAATTTATCCACCTGTTCTCAATTTTTATGAATCGTTTCATGGGCAGAAATATAAAATTCAATTTTCAAGGAGCCATTGTCAGCCCAGGGTCATTTTCAGTGGGGTTTTGCTGCTGGATTTCATTTCTTCGTCGACATGTCGGTCTGCAATAGGAAGACAGACTATAGTCAAGACATAATATTGGAGTTATGAGCCTCTGAATAGACTTCCGATTGGGAAAACGGACAATTTGGGCTGGCAAGTTCACCACGTGGGCAGTTATACATGTGAATGAAACTTTTTCTGCATAATTGTACATATCTTATGTGTTCCCAATTTTAACTAGTTTTCTCATCTCCTTCATTGTAAACTATTTTTTTTCAAATGTTGGCCTATTATGCACAAGTGCCCCTTTTTCCCTTTTGTTACACTGGACCAAACATCCCCAGGTAAAAATATAGACATGGTAATATGGTACAGTAATGAAAAATAATATCATAGTATCATATAACTTACGAAATGACCAAATTGCAGTTGTTTGCACATATAGCCAGGCCACCCACGACGAAAAAGCAACGTTTGCAACGAAACTGTCCTTCATAAATTCACGTTTGCTCAGCATTTGCGGCTTCTTTCGGTCTGTGGGCAACCACTGTCCGCAAGAAACCGCAAGGTCAGCAAGAAACCGCAAAGAACACAGACCGCAAGAAACCGCAAAGAACCGCAAGTAACCGCACTCAGTGGGCAATAGGCATTAGACTACTACCTAGAGAGGAAAGCTTTCCCTCTTTTCAAGCCAAATGAATATGTTGTAAGGTTCAAATCAAAGAGTTTAAAACCACAACTACCTAACAGTGTTATTAATCAGAAGGTAACAATATCATCTACAGGAACATGTTATTTTCAGATAACGCTGACCTGAAACTATAGTAGGCCTATGTTTCCGTATCTTATTACAGCAGTAGGCCTAGATTT
>JAUELE010004896.1:0-17057 GCA_031471655.1 Diodora aspera
CAAACACTTTTATAATGTCTGATTGATAGTTTATGTTATTTATTTCACACAGAACGCACCGACCATATTTTGGCTTTTGGAACAAAACTTTAAAAAATTTATGCACAGCATGATGTCAACATAACTATATCTTCCGAAGACACATCATTTAGTGTTCATGCTCAGAATGTCAAGTCTGCACGGCCCCACAAGGATGCATCGCTCTTAAGAAGCAGACGAGTAGGCAAAGTTGGTACACCCCCAGACGTCACATTTTCCACCATTTCGAGTGGTTACATCCACAATGCACTGCCAAAACCCATTTTCATTTGGCAGACTGACACAAGTTGGGCAAAGTGCCTTGTGCAAGGGTACAGTACTGTGCTGGCTGGGATCAAATTTACTACCTGACCATCATCAGATCAGGAATATGATGCCTTTGCTCACAGCTCCCAATTCATTCAAGAGCTGTTATGAACTGACCAATAGTTATTGATGCCAAAACAAGGAATATCAGTCCTGTTCTTTGTAACTTGGCCTGACTTTACAGCAAATTATCCGAAGCTATTTAATGGCTTTAGCTTATATCCAGTTCATCTATCCAAAGTCATTAAATAGTTTCCAGAAAATTTACAAGAATGAGACACGAATGCTAAAACAAGAAGCTTCAGTCTGATCAGTCCTTGCAAATGGATTATTCCACCCACTGGACATTTGGTCCTGCATGTTGGAAGTTTGTGTGTCCGACGGGAGGCAATTCTCAGGACCGAATATCAATACAACACTAAATTTCTCATGTAGGTAGTCTGTCTCCCAGACCCAAGAGCATGAGAATGTTCCTTTCATGATTATTTTATCAAAACGAGTGGTGAATAAGTTAAGTTGAATCAAATATCAACAAGAATGTCATGATATTTACTTGACCCAAAGCGCTGGACATTCGGGCCTGCATATTGAGAGACATCTTGTCTGCCCAGGGGCAATTTTACTGTATTTGTCCGTCGGTCAGACGTTATTCATGAAGTCTGTCTGATGGTCAGTGTTCTTTTGCCCAGCCTCCCTTCTCCCTCGGTGTACAAATTGCACATGACAGTTGGTTACGGCTGATGGATAATACAACAATTTGACTTGTGCAGCCACAACATTGGCATGACTGTTGAATGCACTATCACTCAACTCGGTCAGAAATCTATTGATCCTTTTATTATTGTATTTATTATTTTTTAAAAGACTAGTTCCTTGTTTGACAATTGACGCCTTTGCAGAGCAAGTGAGGACTGCCTAGTCTTTACTATGATAAAAGAGACAGACGCAGGTGACTGGAACCTATATTTAGTGCTGTTCATTGGCGGAGAGCAGGTGCCCCTCGACCAGATTCAGCACCTAAAGTGTTAATGCTATACGTCTAGGTCAAAACAAACCACTTTTTTTAGCTCAGCTTACATTTCCTTTGTTCATTTGTTTTCACTTTAGCTTTGCGATAACAAGGCATCTTTTTGACCTAGATGTTAAACCATTACAACGTTGGATACAAAATATTGGGTATTCTGGGTACTTTCTAATCAACTAATGCTTGTTTGTTAGGCATCTCCAATTTGTAATTGGTTAGCAAGAACTGATTATACATCATGTACTTTTGTCAATGATGTGAAAAGTACATTGACAATTGAGAGAAGTTTTGTTGAAAAAGTCATGTTAAACTTTGTCTCTTTGGGGCCTTGTGAAATTCTTCTGCCCACACCATCACTGTTCGGCTTTGTGCTGTGAATCTTAATCTCTTGGAATCATAACGTCTACACAACTCCCAGGAGAGGTGAGCTTGAATCTGTACTTCCTTTTCTGGGAATGCATTGATTTTCTACTCAATGAATCTGCATTTTTGTTCAGTTTTCCTGAATGATGACAAATAGTTAGGTTGAATTGTGGCAATTCTCCCACCTACCTCATCTCCACATTTATCATTGTTTGAATGTAGCTTGATGGGTCATTGTCTGTCAGCATCCAGCAAAAGATCTCTGTATTTTTCTGTATTAAATGACCCATGAGGGTGCCAGAAGTTCAGCTTCATACTGCTGTAGTTTTCCATGTTCCTTTTCTTTGGTCTCAAGGCTCAGATGACAAAAGTCAAGACAACTTTTCCGTGTTCTGACAGGGCTCTTTCTAGTCCCAAATAGCTGGCTTGCACCTCTAAAACATGGAGTGTGGTCAATTGTGGAAATCCTAAGATGGTGGTGGTGGTGTGAGTTTTACCTTCAGTTCCTGATCATATGCAGCAACCCTGAGCACTCTGTTTGATTTACTTCTTTTTCTACCTCTAGTGTACTTGGTGCCTTGCAAGAGGTGCATTAGCAGATGTTTTTGTAAAGTCACGAACAAACCTCAAGTAGTATCCTGCCATTCTATTAGTATCTTGTTCTTGGAGTTTCCCATTCTGTCTGTTACTGTGTTTCCATTTGGCTACAAAATTAACGGTCCGGGACTTGGGGGGGAGGCGGGGGTTAAACAGTTTTCCCGTCCCTGGACATTTTTTCAGTCCCAGAAAATAAATACAATAATATAAAGCACATGTCACATTCAGAAGGACCACCGGTAGCTTGAAATAAATATGGAAATATAAATACATCTTGGCATGGATTTCTAAAAACAACAACATGCAAGTTGTTTACTTGTTCATTAATGGCGTTTCTGATGTAGCTGTGTGCAATAGAAATATGTGATTTGTCACTACTGAATCAACCGGTCCCTTGGAACGACCAGCTTCAATTTTACCGGTCCACAGATTTTCTTTTGGTCTGTGACTGGTAACTTTTGGTAAATGGAAACACTGATATCTGATGCCGCCAAGTATCACTCCTTTTCCTTAGAGGGTTGGCACTTTTCTGGATGTACCTTTAGGCTGCAAGAGTCCAGTCTGGTCAGAACCATATCAAGTCTGTCAACAACCTGTTCTTCTGCTGAATCAAATACCAAGATATCATCCGTAAAGGCAGTGAGACTTTGAACATTTTGATTTTCAAAGGGTTTTATCTATCAGAGAAGTTTGCTGAGGTGCCAAGGTCAGACCAAGGGGCATCCGCATGTATATCCACCAATGCATATTTGGAAAGCAGTCTTCTGAATAGCTTCTCCTGGGATCTGGTTCAGAAGCAAACACTCAGAAACTAACTTTCTAATGTCTAAATGTTGAAAAAACTATTAACAAATATTAGACAATGTCAATATTAGACAGAGACAATAACAGATATTTATAGATGCAATTCCTCACCCATACTATTCATTAGAAAGGTTTCAGTCCCATGGGACTTCCAGGGAGTACCCTAATAAAATTTGGTAAATTATAAAAAAAGAAGAAATATTGCCCTTGTAACATAAAACATCATCTGAACTCAACTCAATGGAAGGTTTAAATGGAAAACAATTTGGAAGCCACTGGGACAATAAATAACAGTTTAACACTTTGAATAATCTAAAACAGATCTTTGAACCTTTATCACTAACAACTGGTTGTAGCAGATCTGTTTGAATTTCCAAAACTTTTCAACCAACTTGAAGAACACTATCATGTATACATCATAATGCTTTCTTCTCATGACAAACAACTGGGTTTTCTACTTCTTCATTCCCAGCTGAGGTAGGATGTAAGTATCAGCGTTCCCCCAGTTTCATGATTGTTTTGGATCCCTATGTCCCTGATGTCTTGTCCACTGGATCCAAGTTGTTTCATACTCAGACAGAAACCATCCTGAAGTTCTTTTCTGCATTTGTCTGCCTGATTATATCTTGTCAAGCCCTGGATGTTTGAGAAGATCTAGGATGGTTTCCCTGATTCAAGGACCACTGTTTTCATGGGTTCAACTCAACTGGTGTCCCTATTCAGAAGAGTTACAACCGCCTTGATGTTATACAAGGCATAGCCATTTACTGCCCAATATAACTGATCTGTTATCAACCCATAAACAAAGCAAACTTAGTGCTGTTTAGCTGAACTGGCAGTAGGTAGCCAATCAAGAATGTGTGCTATCTTTGTATCAAAGACGACTTCAGGCGAAATTTTTCCACCTGACCACATGTCCATTATCTTCAGTTTGCCTGCAATATAACTGAGCTCCTCATTCCAACAAGGAGGCAACTCAAACTTGCACATTCTTTTGGTGGTAGCAGTGTCTTACTTGGCCAAAGTCACCCGTTTGGTTATTTTTATCCGAGTCGAATACATTATGTTCATCATTTGTGTTGCCATAAACAATGTCTTCTTAATGCAAATTCTTCAGAATGGAACATATTTCATGAGTCCAGGTGCCATTGTTCATTATCAGGTGGTGGTTGTTGCTGTTTAAAAACATACTAGAGTGTCCTACCTTCATAAGAAAACATCTTGTCATAGTCATGTTCATCAATTCTTCTTTCCACAAGACCAAATATCTTGCCATTGTTAAGCCTGAGATCCTAATTAGCTACAAGAAGGTCACCTTGGCACTATAAGAATCAGTTTTGTAACAAAAAAATGTCCAACTTTGTCTTTGCACAGTTCTACTCCACTGTCCTTTGGTTTCAAAACTGGGTGGTCAACACATCTCTTGAGTTCTTTGGTTTTAGTAGGAAAAACCTCTGTTGCCTCCTCAAGGAAGACCAGAGTATCTATATCAGCAGTGCCAACATAACACAAAGTTCATCAAATTAGCAATGTTCTATGCCTCTTCAAGCAAGACCAGAGTATCTATATCAGCAGTGCCAAAATAACACAAAGTTCAGCAAATTAGCAATGTTCTATCACTTATTTTTCCTTCATTCGCAAGTTCTGTTTCGTGATGGATGATGTCGCCACTGTCCTTTGGTTTCAAAACTGTGTGGTCAACACATCTCTTGAGTTCTTTGGGTTTAGTAGAAAAACCTCTGTTGCCTTTTAAAGGAAGACCAGAGTATCTATATCAGCAGTGCCAACATAACACAAAGTTCATCAAATTAGCAATGTTCTATCACTCATTTTTCCTTCATTTGCAAGTTCTGTTTTGTGATGAAGTTGGTCTTATAATTCCGGTGGATGATGTCCACCTCTTTCTCCATCTTCTAGTTGTATCTTCCTCGAAGTCATTACCTCCCGAAATGACTTCGAGGAAGATACAAAGGGATAAATTTTCTCTCCAGAGAATGGCCAAATGCTCCTATCCCACTATCCGTCCCAGAACAGGACCACCATTATCCAAATTCTTGAAGGCTCGTTCCATCACAATAACCTGGCATAAAGATCACTTTAACTGAACCCTGTATTAAAGTCAATATTTCGTTGGGTTGAACGGAAACAAATGCTTGAAGTTGAGTATTCTTGCTAAATTTCTTCCTGTATGTGCTCGGACTTCTAAAATGAAAATACGGACAAGAGCATAGCTTTTTTCAGTTTTCACATAGATGTTATCAGATGACCATTGTGTGTATTTACATGTGTCATCCTTGACCTAGAAACTAGACATGATAGAATTTAAATTTTGGAAAACTCCAAGAAAAGAATTACCCCTTGTATATAATTTCCCAAAATGGAAGTAGATTTTCATAAATTGGACATTAAATGTCAAAGAGCAATACAGAGCTCATGAACTATGATTTGGCAATCTCAACTGCATACAGGACTACGGTAGTTTTACTGCATTTTAAACGTGTATGAATTTTTTTTCGCAAAAATTTAAACAAATTACAAAAATCTTAAAATGTATGGTCCTTGCATTAAAAATTGTAACAAATTCCTTTCTGATAAAGCAGATTAAAATGGGAATGCGATGTATTTCACCTCTCCAGTCCACTTGTTTGGGAGCCGTTTCTGAATGACATTTTCAATACTTCCTCTCATGAGAGGTACCCTGGTGCCCGGGCTTCCAGGGACTGACTTGCTGTCACTTGGAAAGAATAGAGCTCCCAGTAACCCAGTGCTTGTTGTACAAAGCAATCAAAATGGAGATCTTTTGCTTTTGTTTTTCTTTCTGTCCGTCTCTTATGAACTTATGGCTGAAATATTGCCCTTGCAACATTAAACACCATTCCAGCTCACAGGAAGTAAAACATAAAAAAGGCTCCACACTAACTACAATCAGTCTGTTTATCATAATCATTCTTGTCATTGTCCGGTGCCATACCCATGGAAGTGACAAGGCTGTAAAGAACTTGATCAATAAGCCCACCATCTCTCCGTAATGGTGTGTGATTATTGCCACTTGTTAACAACAATTTGCTTTCCAACAACTATTTTTGTCTTAAATCTTATAAAAACTGTTTTCAGGTAGATTGATATATTTGTAATTATTACATTTATGAAAGATGTAATGGCATGTTGTGAGTCTTTAGTGAGCTCATGAAGTGTTTAGAGAACCAGTTCCAAAAACCATCAGCTTAATGGTTCAGGGAATGAATGCTGGGTTGTTTTGCACATGAGTATTTTAGGTAAAAAAGTTAATGAGTCAAATTAATCACTAACTACATATGGGTACATCTCTTTGTTCCATATCGATTTATCTCAAAGTACAAAATGTTTAGACAGAGAAATGTATTTTTTTGTGTTGAAACAATGCGATGATTCATGCGATACACCCATTCGTGAGATGCGTCATTCAGTAATAACATGGGTGTACGTGTTAACCTTGTGCAGGAAATGAGATGCTTCATCATTCTTTAAACTGATGGGAGATAGTGCATGGTAGCATGCCAGCCTAGTTATCCATCATTTGAGACTGTCTTTGGTTAAAATATGGGGTACAGCAAGGGATCATGGTGTGGTAATGTACAGCAATGTAAAATATGGGGTACAGCAAGGGATCATGTTGTGGTAATGTACAGCAATGTAAAATATGGGGTACAGCAAGGGATCATGTTGTAATGTACAGCAATGTAAAATATGGGGTACAGCAAGGGATCATGTTGTGGTAATGTACAGCAATGCGTCCGCTTTGTCAGTTCTGGGTTTGAATTCCATGCTACTCGGTGAAAACTAGGAATGAAAATTTCGTTCTAAAGCATTCGATTTCTGTGAAACTTCTCAAAGCCCTCATCATGTTAAGAATATACAAAATGTCTGCATGCAACGATATGCAAATTGTCCCATAATTATAATTTTGTCAAGAGTACAGAAGCTCCACTCATACACACCTGTTGAAATCATCTTGTAACATAGTCAACGGAGGTACTATCACCAAATTTGTCAAATCATTAAATCAAGACAGAACACAAGTTTTGGTCTAAAGAGAAATTAGCTTTATTGCTGATAGAAAACAATTCTGACAATTCAACTGTACATGTACATAACATAACATAACATAACATAACCCATACCTGCCGAAGGGGGAGATCCAGCTTGAAAAAGGGGGGAGATTGGTTTTTTTTAAAACTGCTGTTTATGCCAGAGACATTTACAAAAACACCTTAAAACAATTTGACAACAAAATCCGATGTAGCAAAATGACCAGGAAGGGGATGGAAGATAGGGGACTCCGGACTTTCACCCCCTATCTAAATCAGGAGGTAGGCCATGTATGCCTGTAGCAAGAATAGAAACTATGGATGTTCAGTTAAGTAACTAATTTCACATGTACAGTGGACTCTGTCAATATCTGACTCTGTCTAATTCGGTTTTCTGTCAAAACCTGATTTTATTTCCGGTCCCGGCAGAGGTATTCTTTATTATCATCAATCAGTTTCTGTCTAATCCGGTCGTTGTGTATTCTGGATCTTGGACTACTTTACCGGTCCCAATAGCTTATCTCCTCTGCCTAATTCTGACAAAATTAAAACTCCATGTGCAGCCAAGCATTTGTTGATTGTTTTAAGAGTAATTAACAGTCAGCTGGACCATTGATTGATTGCATTAACAGTAATTAACAGTCAGTAGGCATCTTCAGATGGATTGTGTAGACCAGTTAGTTAGTGAGTTACTTGTCTCACTCAGCTTGTTTTATCGCTTCGTTGTCATTTCCTTTAATGCAAGGGAGATAACTGAGTCTGTTTAGCTACGGCATCATGCATGACCTCTGAGTAATCCGGACTTCTGTGAAAACCGGACTATTTTTACAGTCCCGAACGAGTCCGGTTTAGACAGAGTCCACTGTATACTGTCCACTCAGCATGATGAGAACAAAGTCCTTAGACAAATAACACTGTCTGGGATCACAATAACACTGTTTGGGATCACAATAACGGTACCGGAATCCAAAGTTTAACATGGATCTATGTAGCCATTCAGGAGAATGCTAACATTTTGCGACCTAAGTGAAGTTTTGAGATATAAGCTTTCAAAGATTTTGGTTACTATTCTTTCTAAAGATTCACAGTGCCTCTGGCTTGGTTTTTCTCAGTTGTGGAAATATAGATAAAAAATTGCCAAACCAATACAAGTTGCTCACTCACTTATAAGGAATACTGGTTGAACCTCTGTAACCCAGCCTATAATATAGAAAGATTTTACAATGGAATATGTTGTTTTTGCTTTTCTTCCTGTTGATTTTGCTTTTCTTCCTGTTGATTTTGCCCATGGGCGGTATCCCTTGGGGCTTCTGAGGAGTAACCTGGTGTCACTTAAAAATAGGGTCTCGGTGACATAATGCTTGTTGTACAAAATGACTATAATCGGATCTTTTGCTTTCACTTTCCTCTCTTTTGATCTCTCTTATGAACTTCCCTCTCCCTCAGTGTTCACCTTGCACATCATGTTGCATTATGTCTGAAATATTGTCCTTGCAGTGTAAAACATTGTCTTAATTCAATGTTTTTAATTGTCTTGAGTATTTGTTTTATGATGCATAGACCAAATAGAACTCAACAAAAGTTTACCTCGTCATCCCCCAACATGGTGAAGCTCAAGATTAAAAAAATGTTAGATTATTAATTTTTTTCGCTGCAAATTTATGTTGGCTTCGTAGCTCTCTGGACCTTGAATTTAATATTATTACACAATATTACCAAATATTCAGAAAAGCCACCAGTTTTGTTTAATGTTCATCATTTTGATAGACACCTATCTCGGAAAATGATTACCTTCACAAATTGCCTGCCTCTATCCATTCAATTTGAGGATACACTGATTTTTAGTAGCAACAAAATTAAAACATTGAACAGCCCCTTGAATAATCTGCATCAGTCAGTCATTCCTTGACCAGGAGCACAGTAAAGCATAATACCTTCATCAGTCAGATATAAACATGGAGGGCCTATTATGCCTGTGCATCATCAGAAATGTTTTTTAAGTGAAGTAGGGTTTGAACGGACATCTAGTGTAGGTTGGGACTGTTAATAGTTTGTCTTTTCCTGTAGCATAGATACAGCTTGAAAAGCTTTAACACTTAGTGCTCAATGGTTTTGTGAAGGGGCACCTGCTCACTATTGAGTTTACAGGGCTCAATCTGGCTGTAGTCACCTATATACACTTCTCTCATTGTGGTTAAGACAAGATGGATTTTGCTCACTCTGTAATAGGCATTGTCAAATATATACAAGTTCAATCAAACATGTACCACTGTTTTACAACTTTTCTATTGGTTATGGTTTGATTTTCTTCCTGAAAATGTGCAGAGAAACTATTTAACATCTTGAGCAACCACCAAGTGGATAACAGAGCCTACCAAATGGACTTATTTATTGGGGTATTGTCTTTGTCATCCTTGATGATTGTAGGTTTGATGGTTCTCGTTAATTGTCATTCTCTTAGCCTTGAAGTAGTACTCCACTGTTGAGATATAGCTGAAAGTCTGTTGAAGATCACAACATATTTGATACAACTGACTTGGTACCAAAGACCAAGATGAATTTCAGATGGTTACAAGTGTTTAAAAGATGGGTATTTTACAAGAAATGCCTCTTTGTCTTTAAACCAGAGCAAAGAGTGAACCTAACAGAATATCAGCTCATTTTGTTCAAGGTTGTTAACTGACCTGAAATTTTTCCAGTTTTGCCAAGGGGAAAATGGGGGAAGGGAGGGGAAGATGAGATAGACCAGACTTGGTAAGCTTCTTTTGGATTTGTATTGATTAACAGAAAACATCAACTGACAAGGTTTCTGTAATAACAGTAGTGTGTCAACAATCTCGAAATGGCTTCATGCAATTACAGCAACTGGCCTGAAGAATTGATTAATTTGTGAGAGGGCCAACTTCCTGCTTTTGTAAAAACAAATGTGAAAAATGGCTTATCTGTGATGTTAATGTTGTAAATTGAGCAGTTCATGAGTGGTATTGTCGAGTGAACATTACAGTATGGCTTACCAAACAGGAAGTGGTTTTCATAAAATTTAGTATGTAAGGATAATGGAGTTTTTTTCAGTCTGATAGCCTCATACCCCTCCCACTTACTTTTATTTTTGTCTTCTACTCACTGAGAGATTGCCACTACACCTTATGTACAGCCAAATGTTTACTTAACATTCATTTGAATGCAAATGTCACACAAACACACATACAAAATAAAGTTATTTTTATATTTTTTCAAAAGCAATGTATCTCACAATTAAGATACCAATAACCTGGAATTTCCTGCAAGCTTACTCTGCCCGTATCTAATGGGCGCCAGGGTGTTGCTAGCTACTTCGTTTATCAGTCACAAGAGTTACTCCACTACTCCACCCATTACCATGGACATTATGTTTGTGGCTTTATATACTCACACATCACAATGCATGTGTTATAACTGAAAGATTGCACCCACTGCAAGTTTCAATTAACACTTTCCTTACTGATGAGTAATTGACTGTTTTGTGACTGGTTTCCATTCTGTCTTTGAAAATAATTGGAATGTATTCCAGGTGCTTTTTGTTGCTCCCAGCCTACAATGACTAGGTTTTACAGGCTCTCCCGTCCGTAAAGGGTTAATTGGGAATGTGGTGAGAATCTGTCTGACAGGACTAATGCGGGACACTGCAAGGATGCAATTGTTTATATCACAGATTCCCCTGTCATAAGAATGTATTAATAAGTCTATTTATGTTGTGCAACAATATCTAGTCTCCCATTGATTGTCTTCAGCACAAAGCAGGATATTATCCAGTTCACCAGAACAATCTTATGCTGAGGAGTATATAAAAACCATGTGATCTGTGGGTCATTAGCATTTGCAGTTGTTAGTAATAATAATAATAATGCCTTTCTGACAGTCTGTGCCTTTCTGGCTCCTGTGTTGGGAAGTCTCCATTCTTTGCACAAGGCTCTTGGTGGGTTCAACTAGGCAGCACTTCCTGGGAGCCAGTTCCATTCACTGTCTTTATTGCATATAGAGGGGGTATGGGTACCTGAGCTGATGATGATCCCTGGTGACTGTGCCAGGACCACCCGACCCTCACCAGCTACATATTTATCATTTAATCTGTAATTAATGATAATAATATGGTAATAATTCATTTAAGATGTGAATTATTCCTTGCCGGTGTATGCTCTCAACCACATCACAGGGAAGTCTGTCTTGAAAGGTGTTCTGAGGTAATGTATCAATGAAAAAATGTTCATACAAATGTAAAACAAAAATATCATCATCTTTGGCATTGTGAATGCCTACACATTGATTTATAGAAATTTGCTGATAACAGGTTGGAAGAAATGGACCAAACACAATTGACCTGATTAACTCAAGTGCAATGGAAAATTGATTCTTAATGCAAGACATGTCTGTTGCATATTTTCTCGATTGTTAACTTCACATCATTGGAATTTTAATTTGCTGGCATAAATGTCATGTTTGGTTTTCAGGAAGTTTGTAGCTGGTGAATGGAATTAATATTAGAAGTGTTATATTTTGAGTAAATGAAATTTAAAGTTTGCAAAACGGGTTTTTACCTTCAGAATATGAGATTGAAATGGGTCATTCAATATAAGCTGTTGATCGATATTTCCTGTACTTGTGAAAACAGGTAAAGAAAATTGTGGTTGCCTTCTGATATGAGAAAATATCTTTAAAATCTCTCTCTGTGAGGTGGAGAGATAGGAGCCCCGACACCGACTTGATGTTGTTGAGACCGTAGTGATGTGGCTGAAAGATTGCCAAAAAACCACGTAAAATCCCAAATCACTCACTCACTCTCTCTGTGAGGAAAGGGATTAAGTTGAGTTTTACACAAAGTAGGCGTTTAGTGTTATTGACATACCTTGTCATGATTTCATCAGGAAAGAGGACTGGTGTCACCCAACTGGTTATCACAGCATACATTTCCACTGGTGCTAACTGTTGGTCACTGATGAGATGGAACTCTGACACTAGGGGCACATTAATGGACAGACTTGGTACAATTTAAGTGATATAAAGATGGAAAAATACTGAGATATGACAAAGGTGAATCATGATGATACGGCTGAAAAACTGCCCGAAACCACATTGAATCCATTCACTTGCCAACTCTCATTATTATTTCTGAGGAGTCATACAAGGTCACTGAAATGGAGATCTTTTGATGTAATTTCTTTCACTTTCACAGTCCCTCCCCGAGGGATCATCATCAGCTCAGGTACCCTTTCCCTGTCTACCCACAACCCAGACAGCGAATGGGACTGGTTCCTAGGAAGCGCTGTCTAGTGTAACACGCCAAGAACCTTGTGCAAAATATGGAGACTCCCCAACACAGCAGCCTTCTGCATCATCACACAGACTGTCAGAAAAGCTGTGCTCTCGGTGTTGAAACCCGGGACATTCCTTATCTGATTTCTCAGATCAGGAGGAACGAAACCAAGGGCCCCAAGAACAATGGGAAGCCGGAAAACTGTATACTAGGGATGCTAGGATTGCACACTGACTCTGTGAAGTGGTTTCCCAGAAAGCTGGTCCTTAAAATATTGACTCTGGCTAGACTTGATGAACATTTTTACCTGGTTGTCCCAAGCTTAAATCCAACATCCTGTGTATGTTTAAAATAACTATAAAATGCCCCCCTCTGGTCATGAGTCTTGACATTCTAAACAAGATGATCATCAGACAAGTAAACTTGTGCAAAGGTACACACAAGTATTCTATCATGTAGAGCCTCCACACAAATCATACCAGGCCCCCTCCCCTCGAAATTGATTGGTGAATATAAACATAAACTGAGGAATGTGGATGGTGAGCCCTTTTGTCTCGAAGGATCCTTCTTGTCAAGTGAATTCAATCCCTTGTCCAGTCTAGAACACCAATAGATATGATAGAACGTGGACAGCATATGTATTTATGGCTTTTACCTTGTTTCCAGCATTCCATTCCAAGCTCCAAACCTTTTTGAGTCGGCATTTGTACTCAGTTCTCAGTTCGCCCTTATTGCTAGCATTCTGGTTATTATTATTATTATTATCATTATAGCAAACCTAGATAAGAAAAAGTTCCCTGCAGTTGTGATGATTCACTCTTTGTAATGTCATCATTCTCTGACAGTAACAGGGTGAGACAGACAAAACTACTCTTCCTTGTTTCAATTATTGGAAAAAACAATTGATGTTTTTCATCTTCCCAAGCGATAATGGAAAAATGGTTCCTTTTACTGTGTTAGCCGAAACAGTGGGTAAGGACTGATGTTGTTTTATCTTGCTGGTTGCGACGTAAACACAATTAAACATGTTTTCCGAGGTCTTGTGGGAATGTTGTTGATCAGTGTGACGTACAGGGAACCCCACATTTAGATGGACTTGATTGGACTGATTTCAGACATGCTGTACATAATACCAGCCAGCAGTAGAATGCTAATTTCATAAGGATGTTAGTGGTTTTCAATGGAACAGATCAAGACAATAAATGGTCTATGATTGTGTTTCCTTGATGTTACGTATGTTGATTGGATATGGGTGTGAATAATGTTCTGGTTGTGCACAAGCTCTGAGATTTGTCGGCTTGGATAAAACCTCCCCAATATAGCTGACTATTGTTCTTCCTGCACAGGGTGTTGTCATGGTGATATAGACACAAACTTGCTTATTTACTGAAATAGTCACTATATCAAGACGGGTCGCAAAATATACTCTGCATCTTTAATGAAGGGCCAAATGGTATATAGCTCATGAAAAGAAGAGTTTCCCAGAAATAATAGAACTAAGGGTGTTATCAAACATTACACATTATGACATAAGAGAAAATAGTTCCAACAGCACTGGCAAACATGAATTGTATAGGCCAACCCCCCAAAATGGAAATTACAAACATGAAGCACTTGGTAATTCAATATCTTGTGAACCCCCTCGCGCGTCCAGGACATGGGTGCACCTCGTCCTCACACTCCTTATCAAGTTCACGAAGAAGGCTTGTGGAAGCGCATTCCGTTCCTCTACTAGAGCTCTGCGTAGTCCTGGAAGATCCACTGGTGCTGGGGACGTGTGTACACGTCAACCGAGTTCATCCCAGGCATGCTCGATGGGGTTGAGGTCTGGCGAGCATGTTGGCCACTCCATCCACTCTACACCTCACTGCCTAAGGAATTCGGTGACAATCCTAGCCCTATGAGGCGTAGCGTTGTCATCTTGCAGTATAGAGGGTCGAACATAAAAACCTTGCACAGCATGCAGGAATGGTACTGCTGGAGGAGCCAGAATCTGGTCCCAATAATGCTGTCCGGTGAGAGTTCGGAGGCCCACAACTACAGATTTCCTCACACTGCTAAGAACGGACCACAACTACAGATTTCCTCACACTGCCAAGAATGGTGGAGGGCCACAACTACAGATTTCCTCACACTGCCAAGAATGATGGAGGGCCACAACTACATATTCCCTCACATTGCCAAGAACGGTGGAGGGCTACAACTACAGATTCCCTCACACTGCTAAGAATGGTGGAGGGCCACAACTACAGATTCTCTCACACTGCAAGAATGGAGGGCTACAACTACAGATTCCCTCACACTGCCAAGAACGGTGGAGGCCCACAACTACAGATTCCCTAACACTGCCAGAATGGAGGGCTACAACTACAGATTGTCTCACACTGCCAGAATTGTGGAGGGCCACAACTTCAGCACAGAGAAGCTGGTTTGTTTGATGATCAGCAGTCGGACCATGACTGAGGCAAGTCCACAGAGCCCAAGTCTAATCAGTATGATCACAGGCTGAATACTGATAACGTGGAAAACACTCATAAACAGTCCTCACATTGATGCTACTGATACCATTCAGACATTGAGATTTTATCAAAATCTGTTGGCAAAGCTTTAAAATCAATAATATTTTCTCCTGCAATCATGCATCAATTTGTCATATCACTATACTTAAAGTTGAATTAGTGATCAAATTCAAGGCTTTCTTCTCAAAACAACAACATTTGAGAATGACATGAACACATCACAATTGATGGACAAACTTGTAATATGGATGAGACTTTTACATTTCTGTGAATTATTAATAAATCTTTCTTCAAATGGATTTGCTAAGTTTCTGATCAATCTTTGTGTGTACATGATTACTTTCTACCTTACCGGTATATTGGTTATTGTGAATATTGTACATGTATATATAGTTAAGGAGCGTGGGATAGCGCAGTTGTTAGCGCATCGGCCAAGCATTCTGCCAGCCTTGGCGGTTGTGGTTCGAGTCCTGCCCGGACACCTCTCTTTCAGCCTGGAGAGACAGGAGCCCTGACACCATTGTGATGTCGGTGAGACCGTGGTGATGTGGCTAAAGATTGCTGAAAACCACTTAAAAACCAAAATCACTCACTTTATATAGTTAATATGTATAATTCGGAATTGAGCACCGTGTATAAAATCTGACCATTTTTTTCAGGGATTGTGTAATGCCTAGTTCACTCATTGACTATGTATAATCCCTGAACATTTTGGGATGATACATCAGGGTATTTATGCTGAATGCAGATCGAATGTTTCGAAACTCTTGCAAACGATCAAGAAAATTGTTGAGAGCATCGATAAATCTTTAACGTTGTTGCAGATTATCCACAATCACTTGTGTGCATGACAGTTTGTTCAAGATATTTACATGGACAGTATTCACAATAACTGATACAAAGTAGAATGAAGTGATGTACACAACAAGATTGCTCAGACAGTTTGCGAACACTTTTAAATATTAAAACACAGGCTTTAAACACAGGAATTTAAACATGCTATTATGTTTTATGCATTAGTTGTGGTATGTACATATCTCTATGTATATTGATCAGTCCAAAAGTTATTTTGCGAAAAGAAAACATTGAATTTGATCACATCTCCAACTTTAATTTACAATGGCACACTTGGAATATCCATCATTTGTCAATGGTAGAAGAAAAAGCTTTGCTCGATTCTTGTATGAACGTTTTATGAATCTTGGCAACTTTCCTTCAGCATACATCACAATAATGAAAGAAATGTTCTGTAAGAGATAGCCAAGCTTCATGAAGTTCTATTAGGTTGAAAAGATGAAAGGCCTTGTTGGGACATTTGCCTCAGACACGGAACATCGAGGGATAAATCACCTTTAATACCACAACTTCATGCCACAACTCTGGCATCTACATCATGTCGCTATGCTTGTGTCGGTGTTTGTGGTCGCAATTAGAAGAACTCGCCAGAGCTTAATTTATAAGAGTTGCTTGTGTGGATTTCTGTAGGAGGTGCTGAAGGTGGAACTGTTGTCTCTTTTCGTAGGTGTCGGGACGATTTGAAAAGCGTTGTTTATGTTCTTCAAGAATAAAGAGGTGGTGAGAATTTGTGCCTCCGTTGTCATTTTGAGGCAGTTAAAATCTGAATCTTTGATATGTTAATAGCGGCTTCTTGTTTTTTTCAGTTTTGATGGTTGTGATTTGAATCCTGTCCAGAATCAGTTGATTTTCAGCGCTCACATTTGCATGCATGGCTTGGGGATGGGAATCCTGATATCATTGCTGCTATATTGCTGAAAGTGATGTATAAATACAAATAATTCTTTTTGATTTTCATATTTCGAGAACAAAGGTTTTGACAGATGGTTCAAAATGTTTTAGCTGCTGTTGTTCCTGCACATGAGGCCCCGGGGCGCAGGATGGAGCAGTGGTTTGTGCATCAGCCCGGCAATCTGTCAGGCTTTAGTGGTTGTGGTTTGAGTCCCGCCCGGGCATACTTCTTTCAGCCTGGAGAGGCAGGAGCCTCGACACTGATGTGTTGTTGGTGAGACCATGGTGATGTGGTTGACACA
>JAUELE010005006.1:0-17056 GCA_031471655.1 Diodora aspera
TTTGAAATTTTAAAAATTGCCCCCAAAACGGCAGTGAAAATTTTGAAATTTTAGAAACTGCTGAAGGTAACAATCACTATTTTTAAAACCTCGGTTTTTGAATTTTCGAAAAAAAATCCGAATTTTTAGAGGTTAAATAAATTGATTATCTTGACAGCACTAGCACCTTCGAAATTTTAGTATGCAGTAAAATAATTTAATAAACACACCTAAAGGTTCATAAAACCGCAACAAAGTAGAATCTATCTATTTATTCTAACTTTCAATGCCAAATTTTGATACAGTAATTTTACATATGAATACCAATATACATCTCCCATAGAGAACAAAGCCAGACAGGTATGCCGGCCAGTAATATGGAATGAGTGGCTGTGTGAACTACCACAAGGCTTAAAGTATTTTAGGTCTTGAACTCTCCTTACATAGATACTATCACTGACTTATCAAGTACATTTATTTGGTGAATACTTTAAAATGACATCTATTATTTAATAATTCAAACTTGTACCTATGACACACTTTTCCTGATGACCTTGAAGGATAATTAAAAGGTAAATTACTTAAAATGTACTACTTGTATACCATACAGGAGTTTACTAACTTTAAAAAAAATTAATACTTAGTATTTCATTCATAAATTCATCACTAAAATTTCTAAAACATGAAAAATTGAGACCCACTAGAAATACTAGACCCACCTGAAATTTTGACAGTCGTTTATAAAACTCCATTCACTTTGAGCAGGTTTTGTGAAGCTGTGCAGAGTTCA
Organism: Diodora aspera; assembly: GCA_031471655.1. Classification (NCBI taxonomy): domain Eukaryota; kingdom Metazoa; phylum Mollusca; class Gastropoda; order Lepetellida; family Fissurellidae; genus Diodora; species Diodora aspera. The sequence continues at coordinate 770 of JAUELE010005006.1, forward strand.
TCCAAATAAAACTTGTAATATTCTTATAAACTTAACAAAGGCACTTTTAACACGAACCACAGTGACTGACAAGTCTATTTTCACAATAACAATACATAAGTGGAACGGGTGCGAGGATATTCAGTTCACGTCGGTTATCGGAAACACCTGAAAACGTTGGTCAACACTGAATGTTATCACAGCGATCCCTATGCCATGCAACACAGCGACACTGTGTGTAGATTGCATTGTTAATTAGCCCGATCAGGTGTGCTGTTTTTCTTATCAACAATTCATGATCGAATTTTGCCTGCTTGGAAAAAAAGGCAGGTGACAGACAGGACTTCGTTGTCCTTGGTCGTTGTGTTTAGTAGACCAGTTCACAACGACAACCCCGTGATCCCGATCTAGCTCGCTTCGGCTGTACTGCCGATGGGCTCACAACAGCGAGCCTTGCAAGAGTTTATGACAACGACACCATGTGGTTAAGTGCGCTTTTCTCAGGTGTGCTTGCTTTTAGAGTTATCAAAGATTACAAGCAGTAAGAAATGGTGAAATAAAAGCCAGACCAAACTTAACTCACCTTCAAACGTTCATATCCCGACCTTAATCACGATTTAAAATTCAGGTCTCACAACACTATTCAGACAGTAGTCAGCCATTGAGACTGAATTGAAGACCGTGACCTTTTCATACCGGCTTCTGATTGGTTAGAAAATGACCCCAGGATTTCTACGCGTGAGGCTCTATTTCTACCTAGTTTTTGGGTTCAGTTGAAAACAATGCATCAAAACCATTGAGTATAATTTTGAATTGAAGCTTAAAATTAAACCGTTGCATGATTCACACTGCCTAACTCTGACCAGATGTAAATTTATTTTACAGGAGACGAAACAAAGCCCCGCCTACTACGTCACTCAAGTGAAATCGCGTTTTCTACTGGGGTATGATTTTGACATGGAGTAATACCAACAATGACAACCCGGGAGTGCACGCTTAGGGCAACCTTTCATTCACACATCGTATGGGATAGGTTGTTGCGACGGATATGTTTACCAAGCGATTGTGTTTTAGTTGAAAGTTGTTCAGCAACTTGCTATACAACTTTTCCGGTCTACATAAATTGTTTTTTTTTATTTTCTTCTCTCCGTTGTGTAGCCTACTTAATCTATGTTGATTTCAAATGACTGAATTAAATTCATCGGTCGCCCACGTTCTTAAAATGACTTTTACGAAAGACTTTATCACGAAAGGGAAGAAAAAGAAAACAAACAAGATATATATCTATGTTATATTATGTAGGCTATCTATGCTTGTCTGACTTTTATGTGAGGTTTTTAATAAATAGCTAACATGTTTTCATTCGTTGATATTCTTTTTATATAATTTTTCAATACTTGAATTTGATCATTACTAAATTTTGTCAATTTTTAATGGACGTATTGCATTTACCATGAATTGATGTCGATGTGTCCAGTTCAGTTGCAAATAATATCAATTAAACTAAGTCGAACTGGGGAAAATGTTTCATTTATACTGTTGTTTACAAAACAAATTTGTATTAAGATCTAAAGTGAAGCTACTTGCGTGACATTTTGATGTTGCATTGAATGTCTCTAAATCCAGCTTCACTGAGATTTATGTGTAGCCGAACGTTGGAACTTTGGCGTGTTCAGATAGTATTAATTTGATAGCGACGTCTGCAGGGCTGGCTTGTTTTGTTTAGCTAACTCTGTTCCTCGCGGTTCGCTTCGCAAGCTGAACGATCACCCTGTACAACCACAAAGAATGCAGCATGCCATGTCAATTGTTCCTAATCCATTTGATGTTCGTCAGCAGGTGGGAACATGGAAAAAGAACGTCAAATTCATATAGCTGGGTCTACAATATAACTAAATATCTTCTCAACCGAAACTTTCAAATGGCGCACGACATTTTGCAATATAATTCTGTCGGTCTCGCGTTTCAACATCCAATTACATGTATACTGACGTTCAAAAGAAACGATACGGACAGAAATGAGTGCAACTCTTTCCGACCTCTCTCTTTGTGTCAATGTTCATCCAACAGATTTCTCCCTTCGTGGAGTTTCATTTGTTTAGCATGGTGCTCAAAAGAAAGTATAGACGAATACAAGTGACACTTTTATTAAACAATATTCAAGCCCTGCATGTGCATCAATTGTACATGATTGTGACACTGCATTAATGTTAATTGTGGACATTTTTATAGACAGGCCTTAATTTTAATTTGGTAATTTAACTAATTAATTGGTTAATCTACTAACATGCTTAAATATTATTTATGTGCCAACCCTCTGGTTTCTGTACACGCGTACACTCGTCAAGCAACTGTCCATCAGTTCAATCAAACTTGATATCAAACTATTCCTATCAACACTCACTCAATCTATACTACTTGTATTTAAACAATCTTTTATCCTCAAAACAAACTATTATCAAGTGTTACTTTTTATCAATAATAATTGTTCTTTTTTCCTGTTTGTTTTCTTCCGTTACTTTTTTCCTGTTAATCTTTTTTTCTGTATTCGGTTCGCATCATGCAAGATGAAACAACACTCTGTTGAATATAGGTAACAAATGTCTGTTTTCTTCAGTCGCCTTTGAAAGTCTCTACACAGCTGTATAGTTTCTTTTGGTCGTCAGTATACTTTGTATGAAGATAGATGTTTTACAAGACCCTGTTTAAGGCTTGAAAATAGTATATGAAATAGTGAGCCTAATTTATTTTGTTCGTTTTGTGTATGTTCCTTTAATAGTCTGTCATCTAACACGAACAAGTTGAAATAACCTCATTAAAACCTGGTGACCTAGACTTCCTTAGGGCTCTAAAGCAGGACTATGTTGAGAGTGTGTACATTTATTTAATATCTAGAATCAGTGTGGAAACGGGAGAACTAAGCTTCATAGCTTTGCTAGCAGAGCTAAGGGGGTATGGGAATAGTTAGACTAACATTTAGTGCTACAAATAAGCTTAATCTACAAAATTATGTTGACAATACAAAACAAAATTAATAAAATCAGAAAAGGAGCCCAGAGATATTCATAGAACTGATAATTCCTAGACTTGCTAAATATCTAGACATGAACAGGATCCATTTTCTTTGTATGCTCTAGAATCTGGGAGACAGACTATAGGGGATAGTAACATGCAGACTGCACGATGAAGGTTAGTTTCTTTGATTTGACTACAGTCTTTTGTTTTCGACTGATTTTTCTGGACACCTTTATATGAGTTTAAGACTTGTCATTCTTCAGGTATTGTCGCACTTTAGGAACGTGATACCTCTACTTCGTATATTCATTTCCTAAAACAGCTAATCTGTGTCCTTTTCGGCTGCATGCTGTCGCTTGAATTTCTTAAGTAAACGGGATTTAATTTTAAATACCAGACGGTTGTGGTGACGTGCTGGGCTACCGTGGTGTCAGCTGTTCACTCGGATTTTCCGCATCTTGTTATAGACACGACAGAAAATGTCAGAAATTTTAAATTGGATATTAAAAAAATGGGTAAACTATTTAAGCGACTGTGTATGTGTGAATAACAGTAACAATAATGTTGTTGTTGTTGCTGCTGATGATGATGATAACGACGATGGTGATGATGATGATGATGATGTGTGCAGGACCTATGTGAGGAATTTTATCATGGGGCTATACATTTTCTTTTGAACCCCCTTGCCTTCTTCATTAGTCATCCTGGTTCTATTCTTAGCTGTTTTATATTATTGTTTATTTAAGCAATCTTTCAGGTACGCCACAATTTCATCTGAGTCGCCTCAAATTTGGATATTGTAAAACGTTGAAAAATTGAGTTAAAATTATGTGTCATATTGCAAGGGCAATATTTCAGCCATAACGCAACGTGATATATAGAGTGCACATCAGGGAAAAGATAGTTTATGAAAGAGATCGATAGAAATAAAAGTGAAAGCAACAGCTCCCCAATATATTCGCCTTGTACAATTAAGCATTGCACGACACTTCCCGGAAACCCTAAGTGTCGTTAGCTCAAGAGATGAGTTGAAATTATGTTTTACGTTGCAAGGGCAATATTTCAGCCATAACGCAACGTGATGTGCACGGAGCACATCGAGCGAAAAAAAAGTTCATACAAGGGATCGATAGAAAGGAAAGTGAAAGCAAAGGATCCCCATTTTAGTCGCCTTGTACGACAAGCATTGGGTTACTGGGGCCATTATATTCTATCTAAATGACACCAGGTCATTCCCGGGAGGCCCACGGGGTCAACAATGATTAAATTAGTTAAACGAGTGATCTTAAAAAGGTGGCTTTTAGCAGCCTTTCAGCTGCTAGACTATAATATTGGGTCCCAGTAGATCATATCACCAAGGCGTCATCTTCCGGGCTGAACAATTCACCACTTTGTTTGAGGTTAGTTAAGATTAGGTTGAGGTTACGATTAAAAGTTTGAAGGCAACCGTTGTTTTTCGTATGCGTGACATCGAAGTCTGAAGAACAGCGCGCTTACACAGATTGAGGCCCGGTGTCGAAAGAATAACCACGCCCTTATAAATAACAACTTACCTTGTTTTGACGAAGCAGCCTCGCACATTTTAATTTCCTGTATCACTCTTTTCCTGGCATTAAAATTCTTTTAGAATGTGTCCACATAAATTAAATCACCATTATAGAAAAGTACTCCAAACAAATATGTAGATCATGGATATTTCCTGTTTGAAAGAAATGTAAATCGATGCTCGAGTCAGTACATCCACCAAGTTTGTCGTTATCGCACATGTTTTCTTAGAAAGAGCGAGTTTTATGACTTGCACGAGTTTCATGACTTTCACGTGAAACTAAAGCAGGCATCGTTTGCACGTGAAAATCTGTGATTTCCGTACTAGGTGAAGGTGGCGATTATGCAGTGACATACTATTGTTCAAAACTATGTCTTTTAAACAGTTTTATTCAGTTTCTGACATTATTGTTGTTGTGTCATTGTGTTTTAAAGTGTTGTTTTTTTAAGTCATACGACGCACTCGTAACCAAACAGCGTTATACATAATATACTCGCCCGCTTCACTGACTCCTACATTATCTGTAACCATAGTCTGGTTACCTGTTCGTTATCCTTGACCTAGATACTGTGGCCAGTATTAAATCGTCAAATAAATGTGTACTTTCTACTTTACCTTTGCAGTTTAATGAATAAATACATACTGCCGTTGACTAACAGCTTTAAATGATCATGTGAAGAAGTGAATTTCCATGGTGTGTTGACGGATTGTTGCACAGAGAATTGTATCACGGCAACTTCTTTGTTTGACATGAAAGGACATACACACAGACGCATAATAGTCGTGGGCATAGCCCCTTTGTATACATTATATACTGAGCATTGGTTACGAAGAATTGTGAGTATTTGTAAAGTTTTCCGTGTGTTCATAGACGATGGTGACTTCAGCTGGGGCCATCACTTGAACTCGGAATATGACGACTGTGCCTTCCTGTACCGAAGTGGTGAAGCCTCCTCTGTTCCTGTCATCAGGTCTGATAAATGCGACGCACGCGCCATAGCTGCAAAACCATCTCTATGTTCATCCGGTATGTAGCGTTCACATCTGTACCCATGCTTAAAGTTGGATACTCTCGAACGCAAAATAGGTATAGTGTTGTCTGTTTGAAATACATGACATAAACTGTAAAGCATACATTGTAAAAGTATATATACCTAATTAAATATATGCCGTATCTCCTTAGTCCCGGCAGATTGAGACGGATTAATATTCTACTTTCAAATGGTCGGTCTCCGAACCTTTCTCTGAAGAACTTTGTTTCCGTCGATTTCCGAATGCTTTCCGACTATGACCCGAATGCATTTATTTGCAAGTGAAACGTTTCGGTTGGTTTACGAATATTTTCAAGATTTTATCCAAAAGTTCGGAATGCTTTTGTAGGGGTCCTAAAATAAATTAAAGTCTTCAAGAGGCTGTAAGATCGACAAACATGCTATATTTTGTGTGCTTTAGTCGTGGTATGTGCATAGCTTAATGTATATAAAGCGTTCTAAATGTTAATTTTTGAAAGGAAAACATTGAGTGGACTACCTACAAGTTAACAACATTAATGAAGCAATGCGGTAATTATATCAAAATACACCACATTGTAAAACTAGCGGCTGTTGATAAAATTTATCGATCGTACTTGCTTACTCGTCATTAATTCTCTATCTAAACAAAACATTGGATGCAGCTTTAAATGAGTTCGGAAGTATTATTTTGGTATCGTGCCAGATCAACATAATTGTTTTGGATGGTTTATCAAGGACGCGTCTTTTATCTTTCAGCGGAGACAGTGTGAGCGTTTAAACAAATTATGAAAGCATCCATTCAAAGAAATACCCACATCGGTAAAGAACAGACACTATTTAAACAATGTATTTATTGGTTTGATAAACCAATTTAGAGACCAATGTTCCAAATATGGAATGAAAGCGTTATGAAACTGATCTACCTTCGAAAAATCAACTCTTCCTTGTACTTTCAATTTGCAACTTATCTACATTTATACATGTATATACATGTACGAACAAAACAACATCAAGATGTATCCTTCCGTGAGGTGAGTTGTCCTCGAGCAACGCACTGAGGTCAAGAGCTTGCGAAGTTAAGCAACGTGGAGCCCGGAGAGTAGCTGGATGGGTGATCGACTGGCGTTGAAAGCTTCCAGGCTTTCAAGGGTTCGTACCTGCCTCGCACTAAGACATTGAACATTTCTCTAGAAGCATGCAATGTGAACGTGTATATGATTTGTATTCAATACAGCTAATATCCTACACGCTCGGTATTTTGTCTGCTGAACTGCAGTTGATAAACTTGATATTTAATCCTTAAGGTGACGGAACAATCCGCAGAACAAGCTTGTACTTGTGGTGGAAGCAAGCTTGTGGAAGCAAAAAAATTCTGGCCCACGTAACGACGCAGGACAAGCTTCCGTTTAATGGCTATGTTGGGACAGCAGAGCAATACTGGATTGGATTACGCAGAACAACTGCATGGCAATGGACCAATGGTATGTGTATTGTGTTACTAATGGTTTCTTGAAGACTACACTTATTTAAACTCGACCATCAAAGCTAAGAGTTGACTGGCACTCTCTTGTTTTGTTTACCCCTATCACGGATCCGTGCCCATACTCTTGTCAAAAATGTCAGCATACGAATCTACATGGTAGGACCATAGCTTTAGTGGTGTGTCGCATCGTATGATATTTTCACGACAGCGATTAGCAATATCCATGACAAACACTTTCAAAGGAACTGTGAGAACCGATTACATGTACACGTGCTGTTGTACATAGTAGAACCATAGCTTTAGTGATTTGTGTAATCTTATGATATTTTCACGATAGCGATTAGCAATATCTATGACAAACACTTTCAAAGGAACGATAAGAACCGATTACATGTACAGGTGCTGTTGTACATAGTAGGACCATAGCTTTAGTGGTTTGTGTACCTGGTGATATTTTAATGACAGCGATTAGCAATATCTATGACAAACACTTTCAAAGGAACTGGAGAAGTTATCATATGATGTATATTGGCAGAGTAGGACCATAGCTTATGTGGTTTGTGTAATCTTATGACACTTTCACGATAGCGATTAGCAACATCCATGACAAACACTCTACAGAGTCAAAGATTATTTATGAAGATACATGTAATTATAAATTATAACAGTAAAGTTGAAGCTTAGTGCACTGTAAAATCCGATTTTAAGTGAAAATGCAACAGAAAATAGGTTAACGTTGTTACTCCAACAGATTATAATACGAACATTGAACCAGCAAATTGTTACATTGGATCTATGCCATTAAATGCCTGTGCAACCTTCCACGTGACCTTGGTGAATGGCATTGGTTTAGTGTCACTGTTTGCATTGTGTAGCATAGTATGCATGTTATTCTAGAGGTTTGAATAATATGAAAAATAAGGATGATTTCAAAGTGGTAAACTGAACTGGTCGCCACACCGAACTGGTCGCTACAGTTGGATCCACGTCGAAATGTACAATCCGCGCTGTGATGTTAATACTTATTATTTATTACCGTCTGAGAAATAGGTCCACAATAAATATTTGTGTTTATAATTATTATTATCGTCTTAGTGTGTTGTTGTAAGGAATGATATGTCGTTAAAGTTGACTGCTCCTAAGAACGTCCGCTATAGTTATTAGACAGTGCACCCATTTGTAAATATACCAGTATGTACTGAAGATAGGACCTACAAGTTAATTTATTTACTCGTGAAACATTATCTACAATAACACTGATAGCAATTAGCTGCTTTCTGTGCTAATTTGTGGAGACTGTTTCGATATGGCGACACCGACCCTTCACTAGTTGTTATTTGTAAAACTGTGTTACTTATGTACACATCCTTATGACTTTCGAAAATTATGAGTAGGTCGTTACACCGACCCTTCACTAGTTAGGCTCAGTACATAATGCTCAATTTAAACTTCTCGGTTGTGTATAATATTATGACAGTATATACTTCTAGGGCTTTCGTACCGATACTAATTGTATTAATGCGCATAATGTGACGTGACAGGTTCGGGAACAGTGCCTCAAGTGCCAGACAGTAGAGGGAACTGTTTAGCTGCAGTTGAGGATGCGACTAAGAGGATACGCATTATTGCCCGCAGCTGCGCGTCAAAATTCCGAGTCCTTTGTAACAAAGGTGAGAATATGTCTTTGGCAGTTTGTCCTTAACATCATCACCATTTGTGTTGATACATTACTCCAGATAAACCACTCATAAAGTTAGATACATGATCGCACTCAATGTTTCCTTTTCAAAAACCAGTATTGGGAGAGATAAATATGTTAAAATATGTACATGTCACGACGAATCCACTCAACATACAGCGCGTTTATTCATTTTTCACTTCGTAAAAGACACCGACCTTTTAAGACCCCCGGGTTGTTGAATCTGATTAACACGGGCTGAACTTGCACTTTTGACATTGCTGAAACCCCAATCCTACGCGTGAAACGGGAGTAAAATCTAGTTTACCCCTTGGATCAAGTTCCATTTCAGGGATATCTCACTTTCAACTTTTAAGCTGCAATCTTTACAAAGAACATGTTTAACAGGGTTGAGACTAAAATAAAATCAAGTTTCTGACGTTTAAATTTTTTTTAAAATATCCAAAAACAATCCAATTTATGCATTAATTTTGTGAACATACCTGTACACAGGTAAACATAATTTCTTGGCAGTTAAGGTAAGTAACATGTATCAAGTGGTACTGAGTTTAACATCGTATTTAGCAAGTTATATTACCATAACAGATAAAACGGACCCAAGCTGACTGCCAGTCGACCCAGTTGAGATTCGAACCAATAACCGCCAGGACTAGGACAGTGTGCTGCCTCTAAATTTCCCGTTTAATGTCAATTGAGCTGCGTTTAACTGACACACGGAATGCGGGTTGCGGAATGCGGGCAAAACGACATTATTGCTTCGCTTTCTTCATTAACCATTTATCGGCACCCGGCATGCGGATTGTGGATTACGGATTACGGAATTGTCGATCACTTTCGGACGGGTAGTACGAAATAGAGACAAGTTCTCCGGGATACGAGACTACTAAAGGATGACATTTGTCGAATAAAGTTTAAATTTGGATAGTTAGAGGCTGGACAATCGGGAAAATGTTTAGAAAATTTAGCAAAACAATGTAGATTCATCAGGGATTCGAACCACTATGTACCGGAGGCATGGCAATTGTGCCACAGTGGATTCAGTGGATTCCAGATAACGACACATGCTGCATATTTTCCACATTCCGTTTTCCGCTTTCCCTGCCCTCAGTCCGCACATCGTGTGTCAGTTAAACGCGGCTTTATACAGTTGATAAAATGGCAGAGAATATCAGTGTCTATATTTACCATTACTTGTCACACGATTAACAATGGCTCAGTCATACAGTTGTTTGTTGCACAAGACAAACATTACATGATCAACATTCAGTTTATCGTTCACAGAAACTGTAATTAATATGCAAGCCAAACTTGTAGGAGACAGAATTTTGCAGAATATGAACGTTTACCTCGCAGTCACATTATGTTTCCTGTCACTTGATGAATATTTCAACATTTTTTTGGAGAAAACCTGTTTCTTGTTTCAATAAAAACAGATTTATTTGGGGGAAAAAACAAATCATTTAAAAATATTGTTTTTATCGTATTTCAGATGTAAATTTTACAACTTCTACAACTCCCTCAGTCAGTTCAACCACACCTACCACTACTACCAGGCCTACCACCCCCAGCACTACTACCAGGCCTACCACTCCTACGACGCCAACCACCCCTACCACTACGTTGAGTACCAGCCCTAGCACCACGTTGAGTACCAGCCCTAGCACCAGTATTACAACTACCACTAAACGTACTAGTTCAAGCACTAGTACAACACCTACAATGTCGACTGCCTCTTCATCAACGTCAGCAACAAAAACCAGTTCTAGTGTGTCAACGATAACATCAACATCATCGACCAACGTGACGACAAGCACATCGCCATTAATTAGTTATCTAACAAGGTCCCAAGAATTACCATCAACGAGCAGTTCTGTACACGTGGATAGATCATCTACATCGCCATTACTTGAGACAACAGTCACGCGACAAATCAGTGTTTCCATATTCAGCTCAAGTCTTAATTACACGGTTTCGACTGGCGCCCTAACAGTCAGTTCAACACCCCTTCATGGCAATCATAACGGCATCAATCTAAAAGGTACCGGTACTTGTACGTTTAAAGTCTAGATTAGGTCGATGACGACGCAATGAAACTGACGGCGAAAAGTTAAATTTGGTAGCATATGTCGACTACGACTGGAGATGACGGCGATCAGACGCAACTGTGCTCATACAGTTGCTGGCGATCGTAAGAGGGCTTATGTTACTTGTGTCAAACTGGATACAGTCAAATGCAGAAACAGAACATGTGCAACTCTCAGGACACGGCGGCAACTAGTTCCTGGCAGTCGTAAGCCAGTTACAAGAGCGCTTAAGTCGCCCGCGCATGCGTCCATTGGACGCCGCTCAGTCAGTTGCTACCAGTTCCTGCTCGAGCCTAGGTCGACATAAGCTAGGCTTTACAATTCCATACTGTAACATTTCATAGAACAAGAATACTTTGGTAAAACATGAAGCTGATTATTTTCACCAAAGCTTAATGCTTCGTTGTTCAGAAACTTAATTAATAGATTTGATTAACTGACTGACTGATCGTTCGCTCGATTGGTTGGCTGTAGAGGTACAACACATCACCTGATAAACCAGAACGTTTAAAGATCATACTGAAGATAATGATTGTGTGGTGAGTGAGTCTGGTGCAGCGTCGAGTCTTGAATGGGTGACCAGCTCGAGTCGCTGAAGCTCTCGGGCCTTCAAGAGTTCACCCTGCCTCTCAATGAGACATTGACATGATAATTACGTCACGATGTCAGTGGTAACTGGTACTGGTCCTCCATCAGGTGTGTTGTTAACCTTCAAGCGCCTAGAGGCTGCTTGGGCTACACCAGGGTAATAATGCCAAGAGCTTTCAGCAAGCTATACACGCTATGGATTAAGCGCTATGCAAGACTAAAAATGATTATTATTATTATTCTTATTATTCTTCTTATTATTATTACAGCTTTGTACATAAGCCTCGGTGTCATTGGAGGGCTCTGTCTTCTGGTCATCATCTTAGTCGTGTTTGTCCGCATGGCTAGAAATCACAAAATGTGAGTATTTCTCTACAAAGCTAATTTCTGTAGACTCTGTGATAAGGCCTCGTTCAATTTGTCAACAGATAAATGAGAAACTTGAACACTCTGGATTCAGATATCGTCTAGAGCCAAATGGAACCCAGTTTACATTCCTTCAGAGAAGAACATAAGCCATTGTATTGAATCATTCTGAAACGATATTATGCAATTGTGTGACAAGTGATGTGACAAATACGTGGTCTTTGCTAAGAACGACTTTACAGAGGGTGAGCTACCTCAGTCGAACCATAACTTAGGGGAGACTTTTCTTTTCCCGCCTATTGAATGCATCGCGTTCTTCAGTGATGTGTGGAAGATGTTGGTTTGTTAAAAAAATACTGATTTAGTTTAATTATTATGTTCAAAGGGTGTTTAAAAACTTAATGTTTTTCATTCTTATTTTGGTTCAAGCTAAAGCCTATAGATAGTGTTATCCTAAAGACGATATATTCTGATTTTCCTCGATGGATATGACGGGCAAGAGGACAGACTTTACCCTTGCTTGTCTATGGATACGACGAGGACGGGGGATAACTCTGTCGACATCATCCAACGAAGGTCCCCTGTTCGAATCCGTCTGAAGGGAACACGGCATCTTCCTTATAGTAGTCAATCTGTCATTGAGCACAGATGATATAGTACGCGGTAGGACGATGGCAAAACAGTGTATTGTATAGTTGAAGCTCACAGGTATCACCACATCCAGGTTCCCGCTATGATAAGGGGCTTCCTCCTCAAATAAAGTGACTCTGTCTGAGATCAGGCGTTCCCTCAAGATATAAATCCGTTCCACCCTGGTCGTTGTAATAGATTTAATTACCCTAACTCAGGTCCTCGTTACAAATCAGAGTCGAATACGTCCTTTGAGTTTAATGGCGGTCTCCTTTGTTTCAGTGGTCAAACTGTCATCTATCATGTAGAAAGACTGGCCCAGCGAAGTTTGTCCCAAGGCAGTCATACCAGCTTAACTCCAGACAGTCCTGTTCGAGAGGATCACAGTGATCTCTGGAGCAAGACCTCAAAGCGGGTCAAACTCCAATCGGTGAAAGACGAGAACCACATCCGGTGGAAGGACGAGAACTGGGGATTCGGAGAGGACGATTCTGTGTTCACGGACAACCCTGCCTATGACTGGCAGAATCCGGCGAATGGGAGACTTATTACTCGTGCGACACTAAATCAACCAGATGCCATGAAATCGGTCCATTTTGAAGACGAAAATTCTCACCGCAGCAGTGTGCAGGACAAGTAGATAAGATGACAACTTCATAACAAATGAAGTATCTCTTTTGTCTCCGGAGATTTCGCCAAGACTCATTTGTATCAACTGAAGCGGTTTGACAAACAAAATATTGCCCAGCCATTATACACGTGTCAAACTATGACTCGTAAGTCTTGTAGATACTGATGTGTATCTACGGGTATATATTTGAAAGGACATACAACTGTAAATCGATCAACTGTATATAGCGTTTTGACCTAATTAATTGTCTGCATTTCTGACCCAATCTTGGTGTATCAGATGCTCATAGACAAGGTTCAAACATCTCTTCATTCAAAGATGTGACACCGATTAGCAGTACATGTAAATATGTAGGGACTGCAAAGTTCTTCGTGGGTTGTGATGAAATTGAAAGTGACCTTTCGGGGTCTGTTTGCTGGAAGGCCTGGTCGTAGTTCAGTTGAAGGTCCTTGCAATCTGATGGTGAGAAGACCCTCTACATGTGTATATAGTTGTGCCTTTCTAATGGCTTTGCCTACTCTAATGACTGTACAAATTCGTCTAATCTTGCAAGTAGCGAATGGGAAGTGTGCCAATCATGTGTTTGATCAAATATGTTAAGATAATGGTCAAACCTTTCACAACATTCTTCAGTCTGATAAAACTGAATGTATCTTTGTTATCCTTCTTTTCTCCGGCATTTAATTTTCATAAGTGATGACGACAACTTAGGGCAAAATATATATGGTTTATACCTTATTCGCTAGTGGTTTTGTCCTCACTCTATAAAAGGACTTCGTATAGATACGATTTAATTAATATGCATTTCAAACTCTTTTGGCTATATCAGCTCTGATACAACTTTCAACTTCAGTAAAATGACACATAGACGGCCTTCCATTTCAAAATCGTTCTCCTGTTCATTCCGTCTTGCTTATTATTTTCGTGCATGCAAGTCGAATTTGTACGGTGGTGAGGACCCTTTTTGCAAGTACAGGCTATCAAAACCATACTTGAAGTAAAACGGATAGCGGCGTTATACTTATATGCGACTCGTTTTACCAAATATACATGCACTAAAATTGCATAAGGTGGTTTATTATTGTGATACACATACACAAGAGTTATCACCCATGTACTACATTTCGTAAGACAGGTACATATCACAAGTATTCTGAAGTATTTAGTATCCAATAACAAATACATGTAGTCAAGTCGAAGTTGTTTATTTGTAATGAGGTCGTTGGCCCATGTACAATGAATAATTACATCAAATTTATATACAGTTGTATACAATATTTATAAGTTATTTTCCATATGACACATTTTGTTCGTAACGCATGATAAACATAATTGTGCAAGCATTTAATTACATGATCCTTAAGTGCACACATCAACTGTTTAAATTTAGTAAGGGTGGAACGTTTCCAATAATACTCGTGCAAGTAGTGCTGACGCAAATCATGGTACACATCACATATAAATAAAACATTGTATTCATCTTCGACAGATCTGTGACAATTTTTACATGTACCTTAGACTTAATCTAATGATTGTCACCTTCCGTCATTATGTTACAACGGTAATAAATTGCATCTACATTTAACAAAGCTATTTCTTACATCCTTAAAAGTAACAATGTTTAAATATAATTCGGGCTGCAAAACTGCAAATAAATGTACATAGATGACTGTTTCAAGAATCTACCGTGCCAGAGTAGTATATCACTTCTCTTGATCCGAAGCATGGTGCTAGTTTGTTAATTGTTCTTTGTTTGTCGTGTGTACTTAATACATTTATGCTTAAATATGTATGTATGTGTATAATGTAATCATTTTGGGAAAAAAATCCTTGATAAATATGTTGAATGGTATTGTCAAAAACATGTTTTGTTGATGTGTTATATACATTATAATCTTCAATTTATATAGTTTACATGTATATTAATAATACCATATTTCGTCTATTAGACGCCCTGGCTTCTACTTATTTGGACAAGCCTTTGAGCCGGCGTTAATTAAAGGCCCGGTGTCTATTGGAGGCCCGGCTTCTATTAATTACAATAAATCTCATTTACAGTACACGTGATTTACCGGAAGAGAAAGTTAGTTCTCATTATGTCAATCAAAACCTTAAAAGGGATATTTAATTGTATTAAATGGCAGGCTTTGCGATACTTAAAGGTCCGGTTTCTATTAGATATCCTGCGTCCAATAGAGGTAATACGGTATTATAGGTTTACATCTGGGCTCAAACGATGCATACTGCTTCGTGTTCTCTAAATTTAAAAATGGGTTGACCATGTCACACACGACGAAATCTAATTTCCAATAATCGTATTTGTCAGAATAAATGAGCACCATTGTGTTCCGGAAAAAAGAGGAAATCTAATTTTACATTGTTGGTGTATGTAAATGTTCTACGCAAATGAAAAACAGGCACAATGATGTTCAGAGGAAGAAATGTGCTGCATACCAATGAGGCCTGCAAGATTCCTCAGATTATTCCGCGAGTTATTTCCCCTGTGTTCCGCTGACGTGGGTGAGTGAGTGATTTGGGGTTATACGTGGTTTTCGGCAATCTTTCAGGCACATCACCACGGTTTCACCAACACCACGTTGTGTCGGGGCCTCTATCTCTCCAGGCTGAAAAATATGTGCCCGGGCGGGACTCGAACCACAACCGCCAAGGCTGGCAAATTGCTGGGACGACGCGCTAACCACTGTGCCATCCCGTGCTTCCATCTCGGACATGAATCGGCGGAGGAAATCCCGTGGTCTTATCCCTGAAAGCTAGCCGACTCACAACTGTAATACCTACGCGAACTACATGATGCCTGTTTATGAAATATAGTCAGTTAAATGGGTTGATTATTACACACACTTGACGATTAACGTAGGTGACAAAGTCATTTGCTACTACTGGCACATATTTGGTAATACTATTACTTCAAACATTATACTCGTGAAGATTATCGTGAGTATCATTGTCATGGAGGCAGACTTGTTATGCGTTGCAAGTAGTCCACAGTGTCGGAGTTACCTCCCCTGTAATGGCCGTCATCGATTCATGTCAGAGATGTTTATACTGGCAACGGACCGCTTATTGAGCTGACTACTCATTACAAGTTTAAAGGGACATAATCAAAGTTGTAGGTACGCCAATCGATGTTCAGAGCTTGTGTTTCTGTTGATAGGGTAATATAATACCGTGCTGTATTTGTTTCCGGTCCTTTACACTGATATTTCACTGATATTGGGAGCTTATTATGCGC
>JAUELE010005117.1:0-17055 GCA_031471655.1 Diodora aspera
AAAAGCTTATTGTGACTGCTTGTCTGGGTTCGTAGAAGCAAAATATCGGGCCAGTAAAATATAATCCATGGTCCCTTTCAGACATTCAGGTGTGGTTTGAATGTAATTTGTGTGTGTGTGTGTGTGTATGTTAGTGTGTGTGATTTAACATATAGAATGTATATTTACAGTAGAAGAACGCTACACGCCACACTCCTTTGTCATTTCACGTAAACGTCAAGGTATTTAAAAAAATATGGGCTGAGTCTTGTGAGCATGAATTGACCAATGTTTCTAATGACACTCCCCGTTGCCTAAACGACCTGTTCGTTTTCTTTTGAAATACAAAAGTTTAATATCAAAACTTTATGTTTGCTACTGATTACTTAATCTCGGTCTGTATGACAACATACCAGTGAGGGATCTCTTGGTCGGTGCCAAACTTTGACCAAACCAAGGCAATATTTTGGTTAAAAGTGAGACTTAACTTTGAATGAAATCTTTGTATTTTCACAGCTAGTACTACATCAACTGGACCGAGTAACGGCCCCCTTATCGGCGCAACAGTCGGTTCTGTGTTCGCCGTTATCGTAGTCATTCTCATCATCGTCTTCATCGTACGGTAAATGTGATACAGTTATAGACTGACATATGTAAGCAGAGTTTTTGTTGGAAGCAATACACGTATCAGTATTATTTGGAGTAGAATTCTCAGTCTATGTATTCCAATGGAGCAAGACAGCTTCCATTGTTACCTTCTTGGTTAAATGATTCAGTCTTCGAAAATATTATTTGTTATTGTCTTTGACCAAAGAGTTGGAACAGTGACAAGAGGACAGCCTGATTTAAAATGTTTTCACTTTTAGAATAGAATCCCAATTCGTGTCACTGGTAGCAGCCAAATCAAGATATGTTTCTGAGTAAAACTTAATTGAAAGTTCAGTGCCTATGTTTTGTTGTGTATTATTTTGGATGACTGTACTCAGCAAAACCTTGTCTACTAAATACAAACTGTTTTAGATACAGGAGGAAAAACAAGGATGTGAACAAGAGGAATCATTCAAGTCAGTCCGTTTCACAGGAAGGTTAGTAAATTGTGTACGCCTTTCAGAACGCAGGTAAGCCATGTCTTGGTGTGTTTCTGGGAGATTTATGCACGTTTGAACTCTTCTGGTCACATGTTTGTATGACAGAGAGGCCTATATAATTTCTACGAGTCTTTCCACAGGGCGGTCATTTGCATCTCTTCTTTCCTAAGAAAGGGGAAGATTTATTTTAATTATGTCTCGCTGCATGGTGGCCATGCCTGGTGGCCATCCCTGGTAGCCAACCCTGATTGCTACAGTGTCCATGAGATACTCCTTTTGCGATCAGTAAATTCTATGTACTGTCTCAGTAACATCTTTTCAATAGCGTTGTTTATTTGTATTTCAGACAATAAAGCGTACACAGGTTTGGACTTGAGCGACCAAACAGTTAACGATAATGCCCCCACCTACGAAATACTGTCTGACCTGTCCGACCCATCACAGGGATACTATAACCTCACTACTGAAGGAACCTTTCCAACAGAGATATCTGTGCACGACTTTGCAGGCACTGTCAAGATGTTTCAACGAGAGAATCGATTTGCAAAAGAATACAACGTAAATTATTTTCATAATAATCACTGGTATGAAATATGTACGTTTATGAATACATCAAC
This sequence comes from Diodora aspera, assembly GCA_031471655.1. NCBI lineage: Eukaryota > Metazoa > Mollusca > Gastropoda > Lepetellida > Fissurellidae > Diodora > Diodora aspera. The sequence continues at coordinate 1,685 of JAUELE010005117.1, forward strand.
CGAGTTGGACTGAGCTGGTCGCCACATCTTAGCCCAGAAAACAGCGGTCAGCTGCTGAATAAATTGAATTAATTTAAGTAAGTAAATAAATTAACTTGTAGATCCTATCTGTAGCACATATGTTTACACATGTTCGTTGTGTGTGCCCTGTCTAATAATGATAGCGGACATTCTTCCGTTCTTAGGACCAGTCAACCATGACGACATATCATTCCTCTAAACAACACATAAAGAAGATAATAATCATTTTTCATACGAATACCGGCTGCGCACCTATTTCACAAACGAAAATAATTCATAAGTAACAACATTATAGCACGAATTGTATTTTTTCAACGTGGATCTAACTTGTGGCGACCAGTTCGGTTTACCCCCATCAACCAAGCTGATGGATCAAAATACAAATAAAGATTCCAAATACATTCATGATGGTCCATAAGATAACGTGTGCGTTGATTGGGTACGTATTCGGTATAAATTCTCATTGTAAAATAAAGGATGATAAATTGGATTGTTTTTCAAGCGACTACCAGTGCAGTTTTCAACGTCGTACAAGGACTCCCAAAGACCAGAGAATATCAAGAAAAACAAAGATGGCGGTCCTTTCCCCTGTGAGTAAATCCAAATAATCAATCAGACCAATGAACAAACCGTATCTGTTAAATCCGTTTTTAAATTGATGAGTCCAATAAATCAGCTTGTGAATAAGACCCTTCTGATGATCATCCAAATTTTATGAATGTTCTCTCGCCAAGGAGACTATTTCATATCCAAAGCAGGATAAGACCTCAAGTGGCTCTACTTGGATATGTAACTATATTACCGATAAGCTATGTAATTAATATGTGTAAAGATAGTGTACATCTTTGAAATGTGTCCACAATCTTTAAATATCGCCTCATGCAAACCCCATTTGTACACTTAAGAACTGTTTAATACAATGTATCTGTATTTCCTCTCAGATGACAGTAACCGAGTTCGACTGAAGGGAAGTCCTGATATTCCCGGATCCGATTACATAAACGCCAGTTTCGTTCAAGTAAGCTCATTTGATAGTTATTTATTAATTTGTATGTATTATCTATGATCATAGTTTGGCCTCATCTTTTTACCATGTTAGAAGGATTATGATGTTATCAAAAACGCCCCAAGTAATAAATACAGTTCACGCATGATTGGCATGCTTCATAGCTAATAGCGGTGTATCATTTAATTTACGACTGTCTCTTCGGGACCTGAAACACGGTTGACTTTGCACATAATTTATGTTTTCGTCACTTAGTCATTGAATTTTATGTCTTGCTAAGTCACCATTCCCCGCCAGTATATAGTAAAGATAAGACGCAAGTTGCAGATAAATCAATAGAACGCTTCAGTGATGCTTCTACGGATTTATTGACGAGCACAAAATAAAAGCGTGCAAACTCAACGGGCGCACAAGAGAGGAGACAACTCGTGTAGGGCTACCGAGACCGGTATGTTTACAAGTCAAGTTTATAAGTTCAAACCTCATGGCGCACGGCTGTATTGTTGCTGTTCCTTGTCCTTGAAAAGGTAACATTGATAAACATGCAGTATTTCATACTTGGTTGTATAACGTGTGCATAGTAACATTATGAATACTGAAAGTGCCTACATCAGAGCAGTTTATGATCCATTTTAAGTTTTGAATCTCTATTCTCAGGGCTACAACAAAATGAAGACATACATTGCTGCTCAAGGTAAATCGTAGACGTTTGTCAAGACCTAAAGCTTGTAACGTTTCTTAAATATATGTAAACCAAAGACATGCTATTATTCCTGGGACTAGCTGTCTTTGCCAGCCATGCCTGAAGCAGGGCAAAGTATAGTCCGAGTTTCTAACGTACAATACGACTCGAAGATACAGAACCGATCTGCTTAAAAAAGTATCTTTGAGTCGTAAATTACGTCAGAACCCCGGACGAACCAAGCTACGATGACTATGGCACTGATATAGTAAGTCGTTTAGTTTTCTATACCTTGACTCAGGGTCTTGGCAAAAGTCTAGGTAAATCACTGATGTTGGACGTCCCTTTCTTCTAAGGGTTGGAGTATTGACTGTGACCACAAATTTAATGAATTTACAGCACATTATCTTAGCTGCATAAACAGTGGGTGAGTCCACTCATAGTGATGGTACTTCAAATTCTGTTTTTTGTCTGTCCAGAATATCGAGATAATGTGAGCGACTGAGTAAATTGCTTTCTCATTGTGTAAACCTGTTCTCTTACGTTCTTTGCAAGCACCGACAAATAAGACTGTGGATGATTTCTGGAAAATGATCTGGGAGCACAAGTGTAACAGCATCGTCATGTTGACTGGTCTCCTGGAAGACGGACATGTGAGCCTTGAAATATCTGAAATAAATGTAAAAAAACACAGATGAATTTACAAAGAAACCAATACCAGTGGACCATGTTCTTGCTTCAAAAGAATTTAAAAAAACATGAACTTTTTAAAAGATTACTAAAAAACTTACCGAACATTAGAATGTTATTTAAACCAAGCTTTTAAAACATTTTGAAGTGTTAACGACGATTGCTGATGAGACTCTGTTATGTATTTGATAAGCATTATTTATTTCAGATACAGTGCGACCATTACTGGCCGATCTCTGGTACGATGGACACCGGTCACTTGTTGGTCACTATCACAAGAACTGACATACGAGCAAATTATACCATCCGAAACTTCACGGTTACGTCTAAGACGGTAAGAAAATCTTTTGTAATGGCTGTTTAAGAGCGACACAAATAGTGACTGAATGGGCATATTAATGAAGACAGGCACGTTTATATTAAAATCCAGTTGCAAATGATGGTAGTCTGGCGGGGGTTTTGTTCATAAACCAAGTCTAGCATACCTTTACCAGCTGGCTTAAAGTTCGTTTTCATATCAATATTTCATTAGTACATCTTTTAACTGTTTTAAAAGCAATTCATGATCTCGAGAATGTTCTTTCCAACCTTTTTTTCCATGAAAGACGATGTTGTCTTTTCAGGCCAAGGGTCAGAGGTCAGTTGTCCAGTTCCATTTTACCTCTTGGTCTGAGCAGAATATCCCGGACACTCTGGCACTGGTCAACTTCATCTGGAAAGTCCGAAAGACTGAAGCAGACAGAAATGAACCCCTTGTTGTCCATTGCAGGTAGTTTTACTAATTTATGTACCTATCTGTCTGTTCACCTATCCGCTGCGTATCCATCAATTTTTCGAATCGAATCTTAAATGTGTATTCAAGGTTTTAGGACCACATATACACATAAATAGGTGCAGTCATTGGCACAAAACAATTCAAAAATTAAAAATTAGAGAAGAATTCTCTTACAATATATGACGATTTCTTAAGCATAAAATATTATATATGTACAATACGGCTTTAAATTAAAGTATACAGTGCATACTACATCGTCCATTTGCACGTTCATCTGTCTATCTATCTTAAATGTGCGTTAAAAAAACACTAGTTGGTACTGTTTTGCGTGTTAACGTGCCTCTGTTATACTTTTCATGTCTTATACGACTGTTTATTTTCAAATGTGTCAAAACAGTTTGTTCGATATTAAAATGTATCTAATTTATTTTCCATGACCAACCAATAAATGAAGATAATTACGTATGCAAATAGGAATGCAATCATTCAGTGCCGTCTCTATGTCTTTTCGTAAAGATTTTCTATTTCAACACAAATCATTTTGCTGTATTAGTGACGGCTCTGGTAGAACAGGTACATTCATCGCCGTGGACTCTCTCTATGACCAGGCTCGGTCAGAGAGGAAGATGAAGGTCCCAGGCTACTTGTCAGAGATGAGAGCACAGAGGATGACCATGATACAAACACGTGTACGTGAGGATTACTTCAGGGCGTTCTTTACCCAGATAAATTGATTCCTGTAGAGTGGGTGATTTGGGGTTTAACGTGGCTTTCGGCAATCTTTCAGCCACATCACCACGGTTGCTCGCCTGGCTGAAACAGAGGTGCCGGGCGCGACTCGAACCGCCAAGGCTGGCAGATTGTTGGGTCGACGCGCTAACCTGTAGAAAAGGATTTAGATTCTTTCAGCAGAAAAAGGGCTACACCCATTAGAACCAACACCATGTTCCAAAATGAGTTCATTTTATTCCATAATCCTTAAGCTTGGTTTTCACCTGTGGACCAGATTATGTATTTACAAATGCGTGCTCTTCTGAAACGTCCTTTTTGAGAAGAGGAATACATAATGTATAGCATTCTTCATCAACATAAATTAAAGCATTCGTCATCTCAGTGAAGTCAGGTGTACACTTCTAAAAAGACACAATGTTCCTTTGTCAAAATTCATGTGATATTCTCCTATTAAACTATGAATATAGCATCAGTACGAGTCAGTGTTCCTGTGTCTGGTTGAAATGACGGCTTTTGGCGACACCAGTCTTTCTGCCAGTGACTTCATCGACAGCTATCAAACAACTGGTATAAGCACAGTCGTTGGTGGAAAGACACTGAAGCAGATTTCGCAGGTACCTGCATGTCATTTTCTAAGGATACGTTGTAAGTCCGCTTTGACACTTGTAGCTTCCCCTCCCTCAATCCCCCATTCTCAACATCGCCTCTTCATATTGCGGATACTGTGAAGTATTACACGTCCCGCTCTGTGACGTAGTTCCTCACTCCTTTCCTCCCCTTCGTATGTACTAGTAATTAGCAGGAGGCAATATTACGTATTACCTGTAAGTGATATAATCATGCATGGCGATGGTTTGCTAAATTAGATTCTTGAAATCGCTCTGTTTTCAGCATAACCTGCTTTCTAGAAGCTAAGTTTCGAAACTAAAACATGTGCATTGCTATGCTAGTTCTTACAAGTGTTCAAAGTTTCATAAATATCTTTACAATATATACTGACGGACAAAAGGAACTTTCCCTTTGTTTCATTTGTTATTATTTAACAACAACAACAATGATGTAAGATGTAGTATGTTATATTGTTTCATAAAGCATTTTTACACATAATCACCATAACATTTCGTGTTGTGAACAATTAATTTTAACATGGAAAGTTCATAGGCGCTGTCTCAGACTGATAGGCTGTGATACCATAGGCATGGAGTCTTCTTGTGACTGTCCTTCGGCTCACGGGGTGACCAAATGCGGTTGCTGCTCATGACGTCACCGTCAGAAAGCGGTTTCGCAGGTGCAAAGTCCTTAGGTGACGGTCTTCCTGTGGTGTTCTTACTCGGGGTCTGCCTGCCCTTGGCCTATCTTATGTCTGACCAGTCTTATGGTACCGTTGCCGAAGGTTACAGCAACAGTAACTACGGAGCAGCCAACTGTTCTTGCAACTAGACCTGTTGGAGCTCCCATCTGCAGCATTCCAACGGCCCTCTCACGTTCTGCTAGTGATAATCCCGACATTTTGTTGATGTTTTTCTTTACATTTGCATGTCATTCTGTCGTGTGCTGGCATTTGTATGCCCTTTCCGTGCATGCACTTTTCAAATCTCGCAAAGCACGTGTTTTTGCAATTTTCCCTCAGCAGGTAACTGAGGTGTTTTGGGCGCATGTTTTCATTAAAATTAAAAAACCTCTGTCTGTTTCAAGAGCGATTAGCTTAAATTCCTTTTGGAACATTTCTTTTTGGTTGAACAGTGCTAATTTTTGTAAGAGAAAGTTTCTTTTGTCCGTCAGTATATTTCTGTTCTGTTGCTTTATTGACACTCAATTTAGTCTTTGAAGCATGGAGCTTGTAAATAACTCTTCTTGTTTTTCAAGATTCAATTAACTAAAGTAAAATATATTTCTTTTACTTTTTTTTCAGGATGCAATTTCAGACCATATTGAAGGTAGGCCATTGTCAATCCTTGGTCAAGTCGGGTTGCACAGGCGATTTGACATTTTACTCTGTCATTTCAGTAGTCTGTCTTAAATGCAGCCTCCCTGCAAGCATGTCCACAGGTGTCTTGAAATAATCATCTTATTTAGAACTTGAGGTTGAGGGCTTAAGAAAAAGCTATGATAATTTTAAATTTGCTTCCTCATAGGTGACCGTGAGCAGAACACAGTGACAGTGGATAGAAGCCGAACATTTATCATAAGAAGCAGCCCTGTAAGTTAATAGTTTCCAAACTTTAAACTTTTAACACCTGTATTATTATCCTTTAAGAATATGTGGTGATGTTTGTACTTGAATACTGTGGTGGATGTTACTGGTTTGATGTTGCACAAAGACACTTTCTTTCTCCATCGGTTTATATATGATCATTTCCTGCTTTTGCATTATTCCAGTCCCTGAAAAACAGAAGAGGATATCTCCTGACAGAATCGCCCTCCAAGGCCCAGTTTATGTTGTTGTGGAAGCTGGTTGACGAGAACAACGTCAGCACCATAGTCCTCCTGTCTCCGTTGCAGGTATACTTGTCATGGCCTGTCAGTAAACAGGTGGTCATTCTGGTATTTAGTGCTAACGAGTTTATCACAGTGCAAAAGGCAATTGAATAAACTTCTTGGCTTTAAGCTCGGAAGTCGTTTATAAAGAGAAGAAAGTACATTGAAGTTAAAGGTATAATTGTCATTTCGTTACAGCTAAGATGTGATGGTTTTAGCTTTTAATCATGGTCTAAGTGCAGACCTTGTCCGTTTTCTCAGTCTTTTTATGTCATGTTCAAAGGACATTAATGCGAGAAACTGCTTCATGAAAACGTTTTGATGTGCTCAGTGCTCATTTTTTAGATTTGTAGTCATAAGATGATGATGCAGTTGTTACTTTTGTCTTGGTGGTGCCTCAGAATCTGTGTAAGAATCAATTTTGAAGACTACGCAGGCATAATGTTTTAAGCTGAATTTGCTGACAAATGTAAATTGTTTCACTTATGCCCTGGTTACATATTTTCACGTTTGCTGTTGTACATATTTCTTTATATAAATTTATATAGCGTTCAACTTTGAAGGAAATAGAAACAATATATCTAATTGTTCGGCTATTAATAGGCACAAATATTTGAAGGCGTTGGGAAAGTCACAAGGCACGGACCAGTCACACTGACCAACCAGGGATCACAAGAATTAACTTCAGCGCTTGAGATGACAACTTTGCAGCTGCAACATCACACACATGTACGTATTATGTACAGCGATTGTCGTTCACATATTGTTAACATGACGGAGATATTTTCTCAATTAATATGTTGCTTGCTGATGATGCATTATGCTGATTATTATTGAACTGGCTTGAAGTTAAGATATTCAAACTTATGGTACATGTAGTATATATCTGAGCACCGCCCGTGTTGCTGAATAGATATTTAAGATATATTTTAAAGGTAAGATTCTAAGACATATGGGTTCATTTTATGAACAGTTCCATATCATTGCTATGTATTTTGCCGACGTGTATGAATACATGGTCGACACAATACTAGTATATGCGATTGAGTGGCTGTGAGTAACCATGTGTGGGGCATGGTGATACTTGATTGTCTGTAATAACCAACATTGGTATTGCCAGAACAAATCCATCCATTTGAAATTATCGTTAAGTGATTGTAATTGCGAATGAATAGATACTTCTGTATGCATTGAAACATCGAGTGGTCAATGAATTAATTGGACTTTCAGGACTCTGAAGAATCCAGAATTGTACAGTTCTTCCAACTGTCTAAACCAGCTACCTTCGAGTCTCTTGCATCATGTCTGATTACCCAAACCCATCTACAAGGTGTGTCAACAAACACCAACCCAGTGGTTATGCTGCACAGGTAAGTTAAGGTAGCGGTCATAATGATCTTTTTTCAACCTGCCCTCGCAAACGTTATTGGAGTGTTGAAAGATTTACTGTCCAGTCTATCTATTTTTCCATATATCTCTCTGTTTTTCTGTCTCTCTATCAATATCTGTAAGTTTTGTTTTCAGTAACCATGACAGACACTGGGCCTTGTCACTTTGCATTATGGGTAATATTTTTGGAGAAATCCTTCAAGACGGGCAAGTTGACGTAATCAGTCACGTGAGAGCCTACCGTTATCACTTTCAAGATTTCCACTTTTCAGAGGTATGATATACCACTCCTTATGAAATTCATTGCCTAAACTCTGTTTTTAATCTCTCAAACGATGTCGACTGTCAAGCATAGAGATTATTATCGTGTTGAAGGTTATAATATTATTGTTGTGCTAGGTTTCAAAACGACAGCTATACATATAAAACCCATGTTACTCGGAACTACAAGTCTGTTTAAATTATTGCCCTAGCACGCGGTTACGTAAAACCCAAAACAAATTAGAGTCGCCTCCCTTATTGAACAACTGGGATGGAGTTGATGTAAAAGTAGTAATACGAGGATACGAACCTTGATTCAATATGGAGATATAGAAGACAAGAGGACACAGTGAACAGTTAGACTTTCATCAAGTCCCTGTGACTGTGATTATACTAGAATGCCCTGTTTAAAATGGTATCCCCAGGCCTAAGTGACAGCATGGATAGGGTAATATGCATTACCGATACACATAGCAATTTACAATTAATAACAAGAGAGCGATTAAAAGTGACTTAGTGACTTGACAAAAGTCTAAGATACACTGGGTGAGCTCTGTGATCACAACTGTCACCAGTAATTGTGTGAAACATTTCTTTAGGTACTGATGGTGTACGTTTGTGTCCGGGTATTGTAAAGTTAATATTAAATATGCATCATCAAATCAACCAGTTACGTAGAAATGTTCAATACCATACAGAATATCAGAAGGAATTTTAAATATACCAATCAACTGTATGATGTTGATATAGCTAATTGGTGCAGTATTAGACTTTTTTCAAGACCAGGAGTCAGGGCATAGGAAACTGAACATCTCTCTCTCTCTCTAACATAGCCATCTCTGCTTGGCCCTGCCTCGGGTACAGCTAGGAAAGGCAATATAGTTCCAGGACTCTGCCTCTGCTTTTACATATATTTAAGGAACACTACAGCCTTAGGGTCTTGACAAAAGTCTAAACCAGAAGGTCTTTATAAAAGACTACATGAACCTTATTTGCACCTAGTGATGAAATAAAATAACTATACGCTAAATCATTCCTTTATTTAAAAAAAACCTCCATGGTCTCTCATGATCGATGACATCTGTGGAGGTAACACAAAAACATGCTTAATGTAGTATATTCAGGTCCATTTGAAGCAAACGACATTCAGTCACATAGCCTTCCATTACTCAAATGGTGACAGTTTCAGATACGTATGCTTTCAGGTTGTTTAATAGAGCATAGACTCAGATCGTTTACCCTCTATAATGATGCATACATATTTATGTGTGTATATACTGGCATCCTTTGTGTTGTCAACGATCGCTGTTGCAAGGCGTATATACTATAAAGCCATTAACATGAATATAAAGCCTTCCAACAGCACGTATGTAAGACGCACACTCTGATATAACAGCCATACATCACATGAAATGACCCTCAGCTCAATAGTCTATTACCATTATTGTAAAAATGAGACATTTGGAATTAGTTTTGCCGTCATTACAAGTCCGTATAGTGTTATTTATCGTCCAATTTCTCATCCCGCAGCTTTTATGATGTAGTTTACGATTGTTTATGCCCTTTGTCTGGGGGAGGGACTGCGACGGCGACACAGAATTATCTGCTCTCTGCTCATATATTTCTGGGGTCTGACTGCACAGCCTGCTGAATTTACAGCGGACATGTTCTGCGCATGATTGTGGGGGTTTCCTAGACTTTTGTCAAGACCCTAAGTCAAGGCATAGAAAACTGAACATTTCTCTCTACCATACATAGCCATCTCTGGTTAGCCAGGAAAGGCAATATAGTCCCAGGAATAAATATTTACCTCCGATATTACATACTATTACATGTATATAAATTTAGGAAACTTTACACAGCCTTAGTGTCTTGACAAAAGTCTAGGGGTTTCCATGCGTTCATCTGTGTCTGTCTCGTTTGAATTGTAAGGAATATGTTAAAGATGACATTATTCAGGAATGCACAGACATTCCAATAGGCGTATGCATAAATGATTCTATCACCAATACTTCGCATTGCACAAACGCATTCATTAGTGACGGTGTCTCCAGAAGGTGAGAGTTTAAAAGGAATCGTACAATCGATCAGCACCCTTTTGGAAGAATCGTGTTCTCCAGATAAGACTCACTGAGGGGCACGACCCCTGTGACATCGCAGCCACAATACAATACAATCACAATTCATTATTGAGTGTGAGAGAGAGTTGTTCACATATATTGTCAACAACAGGTCATGAGGGTAAAGAAAGGGTCCCTCAAGGACGGTGGCAGTAGTCCGCTGGTATCTGTTAGTTGTCAGGGGACATTTTGGGAACTGGGAATGGCTGGTAATGACTCAATGTATTAGTGATAAAGCTACATTTTTACGCATGCACTAGACTTTCATCAAGTCCCTGTGACTGTGATTATTACTAGAATGCCCTGTTTAAAATGATATCCCTTTACTTTACCTGCCAGCCACATGCCTAAGTCACAGTATGGATAAGGTGATATGCCCTACCGATACACAAAGTAATTTATAATTAATAACAAGAGAGCGATTAAAGTTACTTAGGGGCTTGACAAAAGTCTACGCATGCACATTACACATATATTTCCCTCTTACATACTTCACATTATACCTTTCTTTCTCCCCCCTCCCTCACCTCTCTCGCTCTCCCTCTCTCACACGCACACACAAAGACCGCATCTTTCTGAAATCTAAAATTCTTTTGACAAGTCCTATTAGCCCATGTCGAAGGGGTTAACTTTCTGGTTCACCGATGTGAAAAAAGTGTTCAGCAGAATTTGGGGGGAGGTCCTGCCTTCCTCCCTCCCTCATAGATCCGCCACTGGCAATGACCTCACAGATGTAATGCGAAATAAAACAAATACTATCTTAAACAATGTTTCAATTATAATATTAATTAAACTCGCATATGAGGACGTCATTGCTTCTCAACGCTCCCATCACCTCCGCTTTCACGAGACGTTATTTGTTATCTAAAACGAGTTTATCTTCAACTTGTACCCAAGCACCTGATACCAGAGCCATAGAATCTTATTTCCTTGTCGAAATCTGGAAAGATTCATCGCGTCACGTGACCGACATCAAAGCAACCTTGTTTATATCCGTGATGACAAGGCAAACATACAAAACGAACATAACCTGCCAGAACTTCAACAAAATGAGTGCAGACTTGGTTTCAATTTAAACACGCCTTGTTACACATCAATAGCCTGTTCTTTAGTTTCAACACGCCTATATGCAGATTTATAGTGGGCAATGCTATCACTGTACCATCTCTATAAATGCATAGCAGGAGTCCGACTGAAAACCTCAACCGTTAAATTGAACCGTTTGTTATGGTTAATGAGCGTATTCGTTAAGAAGATAGTATTTTTGGACCGAAGTGGATTTTTCTTAAAGAATGTTTTTTGTAGACTTGCTGTAGGCTCCTGAAATATATTATTTTGATATTTTCAATATATACTGCCGGGCAAAAGAAACGATACTAAGATTTTGAGAGACTACTGAATAAGTTCACAATTGCGTTGGATATGCAAGAGATATCCCTTTATCCCTAAGATTAGGAAGTTTTATCAATGACATGATGTCAGTCACATTACACTAGTTGAAATCCTAACATCCTTTTGATCAGCTGTGACAGAAAGACGTAAAGGAAAATAACTGAAATCATTTGGCATCATTTCTTTTGTCCGGCAGTGTGCTTTCATTGAACTCAGTTTTGAGTGATCATTTCCAATTTCCGACACAAGGACTTGCCAGGTCAAATGCGGCAGTTGTCAAGACTAGAAGTAGACGGACTTAGAGGGATTCTTGATAGTCATAAATGAGGTCTGCTAGTAGTCAAATACACTCCCCACCTCACTGAGACTGGAATTGTGCAACCTGCCCCCACCCCATTTCGAAAACATTTATCTTAGTTGCACTAAAATAGCCCCGTTCATTGAGATAGGACTTATGCAGGCTAACACTCCCCCTCAAACATCCTGGTTCTGCCTATGCAAAAGCTGTCTAAGATTCATCAAGTTTTAATTCACACTCAGGGATAGACTAACATTTAGGCCCAGAAATATAAGTCCACAAAAAGTATTTACTTAAAATATTACAATACTTAAACCAGAAAAGGAGCCCAGGGATATTCCTAATTTCCTGAAGCTGAGAAATCCTAGAATTGCTGAATATCTAGATTTGGGCAGGCTCCATTATCTTTTTACGCGTTAAGGTCTGGGAGACAGATTAACTCAGGGAATGTATACCTCATTTAAACTCCATGCAAAAAGATGTAATATCTCAGAGACTGAAGTTTGTCTAACAGATTAGACCTTGGTTGTTGATCATAGAGACATCACAAAGTCTATGCAACGGTTGATTCATATTTCAACTGTGCTGAGAAGCCGCTGCGCTAGTTGATACAAACCAGAGGGGCAGAGCTGGAAGGAAGTCAAGATCATTTGCCATGTAATTAATGGTACTGTTTCGTTTGTGCCAAAAGGCCTGCCTTTGAAGAAGTTGACCCGACCCACCGCCGGGATTTATCATTCCCGAGGGCGTGACCAGCGACCCTACCCTCCCAGAGCACGGGGTCCCTCCCAGAGTTAACATCTAGAGTATCAATCTCAAAACAAGGGTCAGAAAGGGTCTCACGTAAGGTCGTGGACACTGACAAGACTGGTAATCAAATAGTCTGTTAGATTCCCCGGCAAGGGGTCTTATCACCCCCCGTGATTACAACCCTGTCTTTGTGTTGGGGGTTATTTGTGAGTTGTTTGAGTGACTGAACGCAATCAACTAAAGTATATGTCAGCCGTGTGAGCTGGAACATTCGCCTCAACAGTTGAGGTCATCAGATTGCAATGGCTGTAGGTAATCAACGGTATATCACAAACTGCCTGATATACATCAATGTCAAATTATGTGTCATGTCTGCCTGAAAGGTACCCCATGTTGAGCTGCATGATATGTGTCTTCACAAAGTTCAATACAGACTTATCTTTTATTAGTTCGGACATCTTAAGCACACACAACACAGCACTCATAATAGTTCATCTGATAGACTAACACTTGGTCTGGGAATATTTATCCACCCAGAAAAGTAATTGCAGTTTTAATTATTGTTGCCTCATTGAGTAGAAGCCTTTTTCCCGATTAGAGAAACTGGACTCGCCCACATCTGAAAAAATGAAGAAAAATATGATTCCACATTCCTAGTGCACAACTATCTGTCTGGAAGACCCTGCCATTTTGTTTCCTCAAAAAACTACATGTAGGTCAACACAATTTGCGAGTTTAGGGAATAGACTACTATTCATATTTAGCATATATTATATGCGTCTATAGTCTCGTTTTCGTTGTCATGTAATATATAAAAGACCTCATGCATAATCTATGTCATGACAACGAAAACGAGGCTACAGGCGCATACGCATAAATATCAAGGGTCGTCTATGGCAAGTAAGAAGACACATACCTCACTTCATTAAATCATATCTTCTTTTTTTATATAAAAATTAAATAAATAGAATTAGACGAGAGAGAGAAATAAAGTTTAGTCCACACACAACGGAAAGCCTGTAAACATGTAAGGAGGTATTTTGTAATAATCATCACTTATTATTGTACAGACGTAAATTGTTACAATCTGCGTCAACGATTGTTTAACTTGTAATTGTCAGTTTTACAAATTGCATAATTTGCTACAAACTAGGTAATTATTAACAGTGTACAGCCCATGCTTGATAAAATAATTCAAACTAATAACGCATTTTGCTGTAACCTGTGACATGAAATTAATTAATTTGTGTCACCGTGACGTTTAAGTTAATTACTTACCGCGTGGCTGTTAAAGTTTAAGCTTGGCCCATAATTACAATTGCTTAATGAATGTAATTGTCACGGCATTGGAGGTATTTGGAGAAAATATTACTTATGCTTTTCAATTGCTTACATTTACATGTTTATGTAAAAGCGGAGGCTTTTGTATTATGATGATCGTAGATTAAGAATGCATGGGTCCAGGCATGTCACTGAGAATTTACTTTCAGCTGACTTAAAGTAATTTGTGTTTGCATATATAAACTGTAAAGCATTCTAGATCCAGGACATTTATGATCCTCGGCCAATGGCCTTCGCGAGATACCCTGGATTCATTCCTATACTAAAAGGTCGTCTCTAGGTCGGTGTTTTAACCAATCAGTGAAGCGGACACAGAGAACACTTGTGCCCAATCATCTCTCCTAAAACTCGGCGAAGTAGTTTGTCTTACAGCCCCTGAAGCTATAGTCTGTCATCCAGACCCTGAAGTTTTATTATAACAGAGACAAGCACACAGTCTAGATATTTCGCCAGTCTAGATAGCTGCAGGTGAGCAGACTCTCAGGGATCTTATTTATTTTATTACAAATGTATGTCGTTTCAATTTAATTTTAAAACAAAATAGAAATATTAATCTTACTTCAGAGACTATAATTATTTTAGTCTACCCCTGAAGTATACCTCCCTGTAGTCTGTCTCCCAGACCCTAAATCATACAAAGATAATGAAGCCTGCCCAAGCTTAGATATTTAGCAAGTCTAGAATTTCTCAGCTTTAGGAAATTAGGAATATCCCTGGGCTCCTTTTCTGGTATTAGTATTTTAATATTTTTGTAGATTAATATATCTAGGATTAAATGAAGTCAAACTCCCTGTAGCCAGTCTAGTTCAAAATGTAGCAAGTCTAGATAATTTATGTTTTTAGATAACCTTTTTTGCTGGCCTAAATGTTGTTCTATCGGCGAAGTACCCAGTTATGTGGCGTTGCTGTGTTTTTTTGTGTGAAGAGTTACTTCCCTTGCTACTTCCTCTCGAGTAGTTATGGGACATTTTCATTGATCGTCTATATTTAGCACGTGTAGACTTTCCATACACACAAAACTACTGTCGTAAATAGGAGTGAATCCAGGGTATTTGACGGAGACATCTCTTAGTCACAATACCCTGAATTTCCAAGATGACTATACAACTGACAGTATTAAACTTTCTCTTAAAATAGTTTGTATTGTTGCAACCAATATTAAGGTGAATATTTCAAGTTAAGTTTATTTTCAGTTGGTACGGGTTACACCTGCAGATTATCGAAAAGGTAATAGTGTCAACGCCGTTTTTCGTTTATGTTTTTTTGAAACGCGCACAATTACGAGCTGGACCTTGTAATTAGATATCTATACTGACGTCCAAAAGAAAGTATACAAAGATTTTGAGAGACTACTGAATTAATTCACAAATGCGTTGGATATACAAGAGGTATCCCTTCAAGACTTGGAAGGTTTATCAATGAGATGATGTCAATCA
>JAUELE010005228.1:0-17054 GCA_031471655.1 Diodora aspera
TACAAAGAAAATGGAGCCTGCCCAAGTCTAGATATTTAGCAAGTCTAGGAATTCTCAGCACTAGGCCAGAAATTAGGAATATCTCTGGGCTCCTTTTCTGATTTTATTATTTTGGTTTTGTAGATTAAGCTTATTTCTGGGATTAAATGTTAGTCTAGCCTACATCCCGGTTATGTCGGACTAGACACTTATTGTCATATTGTTTTAATAATCATTCATTACCTTCAGCAAACACGAATTTAATGAGTGAGTGATTTTGGGTTTTACATGGTTTTTGCCAATCTTTCAGCCACATCACCACTGTCTCACCAACACCACGTTGGTGCCAGGGCTCTCGTCTCTCCGGGCTGAAAGAGGTGCTCGGGCGGGACTCAAACCACAACCGCCAAAGCTGGCAGATTGCTGGGTTGATGTGCTAACCATTGCGTCATCTCGTGCCCGTTTTACATTGAATCATCTGTAGATAAGAGAGGTGAGAACAGAGCGGAACATATCCACCGACCCATGACATTCTTTAGAAGCAGGATTCAACTGGTTAAGAATGAACCATATGTTCACAATGCATGACGGTGAGAGGCACATATCCACTGACATATTTAATGAGTGGGTGAGTGAGTGAATGTGATTGAACGTAGCAGGGGGTAATATTTCAACCACAACTACGGTTGGCACAAAGGGCTCTATTGAAAGTGACCCAGCCGAGATTCGAACCCCCGACCTTGCGGTTGTGAGGCAGACACTCTACCAACTGAGCTACTCGGGCCCCACATATTTAATGCATGTAGTAGATTAACCATAGTGCAGCAGAGCGTTTAGTCACTGGTCTTATGAACTGAATCAAATTAACGCCATGTCGGTGTGAGACTACAATCCCTGGCTTGAAAGAGAGGTACCCGGGTCGGACTCAAACCATGATTGCCAAGGCTGGCAGATCATTGGGCCGATGTGGTAACAGCTGTGCCATCCCACGCCCCGTTACCGGATGATGCATCAACTTGTGCACTGGCACATCTTACATGTAGACACCAGTAGTGTGTGATATTGATCATGTCCTTGTTGCAATCCTTTAGCTATAGAACAAAGACGAACACTCTGTTTGACTACACAGAGGGAACCTCCCAAACCTACAGCCATCAATAACGAAAACAATGTGTGTACTCATTCTCACTCCAAACACACAGCACATGGTCAAGACGTTAAACTTTACCAACTAGGCTTTTGTCAAGACCCCGAGTCGAAACATAGAAAACTGAACATCTCACTCTAACATAGCCATCTCTGCTTGGCCCTGCCTCAGGCACAGCTAGGAAAGGCAATATAGTTCCAGACATAATAACCTGCCTCTGATTTTATATATTTAAGGAACTTTACAGCCTTGGTGCTTGACAAAAGCCTACCATATGCAGCATGTTAGTGTTGGTAAAACATGTAAAATGTGGCCTGAGCCTCATGGATAACCACTGCCCCTGGTGCTAGTATACAAGTGCTTTGCCTGCACCACAGCCTGGTTATACCTTTCCGAGTTTCAGGGTATTTTTTTAGTGCACTCAAAATACGAACAACGCAGTCATCTTTTAATGACCCCATAAAAACAGTTCTGTCAACCAAATATTAAAGAACATTTAGCTGCAAGAAGTTTACTTACAAATAACTGATCTGCCATGACAAATATACTTCTGGCCATATTGGCTCTCTCCGGGTCCTCTTGACCTTCCCGATAGACACTCTGGGTCCTGATCAGTTGGGCCTCTTTTTTCAACTGGACTGCCCATTGGCCATAAGGCTGACTGTCACGACGACTGGGACGTTTTGAGATAAGCTTGTCAATGCTTTCATCCCCTAAATCTACAAAAACAAATAGTCTCAAATGGTGAATGAGTGTGTTTCAAAACAGTCATGTAGCATTATTCACTTCTTTACAAGGTACTATGATAAAACTTCTACAATTTCAAAAGAGAAAAAATAATTACTTTTCAACGTGTTTGAATTTTGGGAAATTAGTGGTCTTTAATAAAGATAGAAGTTTGATTTTTTTTTAAGTTTTACCGTATACATTCTGTTCTTTACCTAAATGATACCCAAGTTGCAATCTTTAAATAAAAAGCAAAATGTTTGACTGATTTCTTTTGTCTTTCTCAATTGGAAATTAATGGTAACGTTTTTAAGTAATTCTAAGAGTTGAGATGTTTTGTGTTGCAAGAGCAATATTTCAGTGTTAATGCAAAGTGATGTGCAAGGTGCACACCGAGGGAAAAGGCAGTAACTCATAAAAGAGATCGATAGAAAGAAAAATGAAAGCAAAAGATCTGAATTTTCGTCAACTTGTACGATAACCATTGGGTTTTTAGGGCTCTGTTCTTTCTATGTAACACCATGTCACTCCCAGGAAGCCCCACAGGGTGGAATTCTCAGACAAACAACCTGATAAAAAGCCTTCAAAACAGAAATGGATTACTACTATCCAGGCCCATGGGTATCCTTGAAATCCAGTGCATAATGACTCCGCCAACGTCCGTCACATACCCTGGAATCACTCCTATTCACCACGGTTGTTTTGTGTGTATGGAAAATTCAAGTTTGCTAAATATAAACAAAAACCATCCGAAGATGGCATATCCCCCCGGCACTTACAACTGAGGTATTACCCAAAAATGTTCAAAGTTCAACTTGTTTCCATGGAAACGGACAAAATATAAATTTTAGAAATTCAAAACTGGCCAAAAGCAACAGTTCACCACCTGGTTTGACTGCATACCAAGTTTCATGTAAATACCTCAAGCAGTGTTTGATTTCTGGCCCGGAAACGAAGGCTACCCCAAAATTTTCAAAGTTAAAATCGTCCACGGAAACGGAAAAAATATAAATTTTTTAAATTCCAAACTAGCAAAAGACACCAGTTCAATACCTGATTTAACCGTGTACCAAATTTTCTGTAAATACCTCAAGCGGTTTTAGAGTTCTGGCCCGGAAACGAAGGCTGCCCTAAAATATTTCAAAGTTCAACTTGTTTCCAAGGACGGAAAAAATATAAATTTTAGAAATTCCAAACTAGCAAAAGGCACCAGTTCACCACCTGATTTAACTGTGTACCAAGACTTGTGTAAATACCTCAAGCAGTTTTAGAGTTCTGGCCCGGAAACAAAAAAGCTCACGGACGGACAGACGGACAGACGTCCGCACCCATGACTATATCCCCCCGCATTATATGCCATGGGGATAACAATGACTCAACGATAAGTTTATTAAATGTGACCCGTTGAAACATGTTCTAAATAAATATAAGGAAAATATTTTAAAACTATGTTCTTTCACTGCATAATCGCCCTCCACCCTCAGTACATGTAAGTTAGCCAGTTTACGACCTTGAGAAACGGAAGTTACCTTGGATCTCACTGTTGCCTGTGAAAGTTTTAACTCGAGTTGCAAGACAAAGCGCCGACGTCCCCCCCTTGAAAATCAATTACGGAAAATTGCATAGTATAGAGTCCTCGAACCCCGGGTTTTTTCATGTTGGACCCTCCCCCTTTTCAAAATCCTAGACCCGCCCCTGTAGGCTATGCCTAATCTGACGAGTGACCCTTCAATAGTTAATGGGCTGAGTATAGTTTTAAAAAACCCAACTTATTTCTGGTAATGATGCTTTGTTTAACATCCCAATGTATTTCCTCAGTCGAATCAATATTGAGGGTTTTAAAAAGTTTTGTTTAGCAATACGTATACTGTTTTATGAGTAAAGGCTGATAAAGGTAAAACAGTATACAAATAGAAAAAAAAATATAATTCCTTTTTTCTTCGGGAACATTCGTCCCCAATTTTAGTGAAACTGCGCGAAGATTCGACCTGAAGTTGAGCCAAAACGTCCTGGCCGAATTTTCCCGGACCCAGTATTTAACATTTTGAATGCAACCCTACGGAATTGCTTAAAAATTGTAACCTATAATTGGTTTTAAGCAACTTTCTCTGCTAAAGATAGTCTTGAATGAACTGTTCTTTCATGTACTATACTAGTATTAATATGTTTTGATTCGGGCTCGGGTCTCCAGGTGTTGTAACAGTGCCGGTATATGAAAATTTAAAATAACATTTCCTATCCAGACACAAATGATCTAACTAGCTGACGTCATAGCGTGAGTTGACTATACGGGTCGTGAGAACATCCCGTGCTTATTTTACATAGAGGAATGGTGCCTGGATAAAAGAATTTTTAAAAAGTTTTCCTATACAGAAACCGTCCAATCGGAATGGGCGATAATCGATTGGCTGACGTCATAGAGTAGGTATGGATTTTGGACCAATCGGTGACGAGAGGGTCTGAGGAAATGGTATATAAGACCCTCGAGCGAAACAGGAGAGGTAATCGTGAGTGTCGACCATGTTATAGACAACTATTAATAACAATAATAATAATAAGTCCATTTCTTCAGCGCCATTTCTGTCTGGAAATAGTCGCTCAAGGCGCCTCACACAGAGTCTAAAGAGATAAATCTTTAGTTTTGTCTTGAAAGCGTCCAGAGATGGAGACTGCCTAATTTCCACTGCCTAATTTCTACGTCAGTTATTTGTGAAAGGTACAACTATGGCGCCGCCCAGTTGACTCTAGAAGAGCGATGTCGGTTGGATGTGTGGTACAGTACGTACGTGGTGGCTCAACCTTGGGAAGGCCAACTTCAAATTCACATTCAATGGTACGAACCTTTCGCAGGTTCTCTTAAACTCTATCCGACGAAGAAAGGGATTACCTTGCGTTTGCTTCACTTGGCGAAGAAGCTCGAGCGGTGGACATGACTATTGACGCTTTGAGATGAGGGGAACACAAACAAATTTTTGCTCATCTGGGAGCTAAAGTTTACGTGACGATGAACGAAAAGATACCAGGTGTTGATCTTCAACAGTGGTTTTGGTGTGAAGAAACGGAGACACTCAAAGCATCGTGGAAAGGGGTCTTTCCTCGTTTGTGTCAGCGGGAACGACTGAAAGACACCTTTGCCCTAATGAAAGACTTTGTGCCTGAATTGACATGGTATGCTGTTCTATGCAAGATGATCATATGAATCAAATGGGCAACTTTATGTGTTCTTTCTGCAGTTCAAATGATCACATGAACTGACCATATTGACTCTTTTTTATGGTTGGACGTCACCGTTCAGTAACTTTCATCCATGTACCTTCACTCTGGATTTGTCCATTGTCATGTTTGAAAATAAAATGAACATAAAGAGTGAATTCAGAAGTTTTGTTTTCATTGAAAACATACATTATAGACAACAAGAATAATCTCATGTTTTCACTGAACTTTATTATTCCCGCGCATGCAGAATGAAACAATGTCTGGGACCCATCTCTTGCTCACTCTTACAAACAAATCAAAGCTATCTGATGTTAAACTTATGTCACTTCAGTGTTATCACGATGTGAAGTGTCACTGGTGTCACTTTCGGTATCAGAGGTGTCATCATCTTGAATCAATTCTTGCACCCACGGTTTTAGCGGATAAAGCTGACTGCATGGATCTTTATAACTTGGGTTTTCAAATGACTCCAAAAAGGCCTGGGATCGAGGCACATCTGGAAAGAAAGTCATGAAATACAAGATAAGAGCAAAGCTTTCCTTGACCAGAATCCATTTGAGTCACTCCATTTTCTCATGAATGGTTTCTAAGGCGTTTCTTGTATCTTGATATAATTGTCTCCATCTTCCGAGATCATTTTCGCTATTTTCCAGAATTCTGTGGTACAATTCCACAATGCCCATTTCTTCTGTGGTAGCTTGTTCAGAACCAGAATTGTCCTCTGTCCCTTTGCAGCACTGATATCTCAAATGGTGAAGGAGTTGATTGGGTACAATAAGCACAGGTAGAAATGGAGGGTTGTGCTTTCTTTTTTGTAGCATATTCAGCCACATCATCGCTATTATTATCTTGACCTTGACCATGCTGTGCACGTATGGGTATTACCGGAGAATCAAAAGTATGTGTGCGCTTCATGTTGGTGTTAGTCTAAAATGATGATCCATTCGTGGTGTGTGGCTTTACATAGATCTGATCAGGCTGGCACTCATCCTTTTCAGCACACTATTTGTTCACATGTTTCTGCAAGTCATGTACATCTTGAAATACGAGGCCACATTCTTTGCAAGATAGCATCTCGGACAGTTGCTGTGGAAGGGTGCATAAAAATCATAGGGTTGTCCCTCTACATTTATAGAATGCTAATCGGATGTACTGAGTCCATTACAATAAAGGCGTTCAGTGTTAAGAGTGAAAGGTTTCAAGTCGATGAGAAGATGTCCATAAGGCTGAACTGTAGCTTCATCATACTTTTGTAGCAAGATGTGTGTTTTGCCTGGATACATCTGTTTAGCTAACGTCATGATATGTTGTTTGTCTACAGGATTATTGAAGAGCACCAGAAAATGACAGTTTCTTCTTTGAGTAGGGTCTTTACTGTAGTACAAGTTTTGATTGATGGCGATGTCTCTGAATCTCATCATATAAGGGTTGCCATCGTCTATACAGCCACAGGATACGTTGAGCTGGTGGTTCAATTTGTTTTCCCTGAAGAATATGTTTGACCAAATAAGTCTTTCCACGTGATGTGGGTCCTGACATTATCATTGTAAAGGGATGAATCAGCTTCTTAGCAATGTGCTGCTGCTGAAATGGCTGCTGCTGTTGCTGCTGAAATGGCTGTTGCTGTTGCCGCTGAAATGGCTGCTGCTGTTGCTGCTGAAATGGCTGTTGCTGTTGCTGCTGAAATGGCTGTTGCTGCTGCTGCTGAAATGGCTGCTGCTGCTGCTGCTTGACTTCCCAGCTAGGATGTTTTAGTCTAATATGCCGTGTCAAGTCATGACGCCAAACGTAAGATCTTTCACAGACAGTACAGAGATACATGTTGAAAGCTCCATGGTCGAAATTTAAATGATGAAAGTAGGACATGCGTCCCTTTTGTACCTCCATGGGCTGGTGCTCTTTTATCCTCCAATGACCATAGGCTAAACTGGTGATACCATCATCTAAGAGATATCTCTTATCAACGAAAGGGCTCAGTTCTAATTTGTTGAGCTGGATGTTATGCAACTCATGACCATAGCATCTGATCTGAGTCATCTGACACATATGAATATGTTGTTCAAACAAGCATTGTTTGTAATGCTCGTGACGAGTATGATGTTTGATGACACACTTTTTGATTCCTTTAGCTCTTTTCTTTTCGATGGGGGAGCCATGGTCGTCATAGGTGAGGGAGTACATTTTAGATTGCAGACCAACAAATTATCTCTTGTTTCGGGTGCTGTAAAGAGGGTAATGACTTTTTTTTTAATTTCCTATATCGGCACTGTTACAACATCCTGGTGAAAGTTTGCAGATGTAATGTAGGCGACATTCGTACACAAGAGATTGAAGAGGAGTTTAATTTAAGATACAATGAGATGCTATTTTATTATCCCAAAGGGAAATTCATTTTACATCTCTGGAGATCTCAGATTAAATGAAATATAAAAACAGAGTTTTAACATGAACGTACATAATGTCCACTGTTTGGAACCGTCTGTCATCACTGCACAATTACATGTGAACAGCGATATCGATATAGGTCTTATTTTGCGGCAATTCAACTGAAGAAAGTTCCTCATATGCCTATATTCAAGTAAGCAGTGTACTGACACTTATTAGAGGAAAGGTTGATAACAAAGCCACTATGTGTGAACACTTGACTTCAGTTTTCTAAGATTGTAACGCACGTCACAAGATATTGTGTCTGGTCTACATATGCAATTGCGGGAGAAGCAGCGGCATTTGCTACACTGCCGTTGGTGGGAACCGTGTGTGAGATTTTCCATCTCTTAAGGTATGTGAGAGATTCCAAATCGAAGCCTCTGATTGGCTGTTTACACCAATGACCCGTTGTCAAGGATCCGAGGTCAGGCTGCCGGAATGCACATATGTAACGCCAAATGAATCCTAAAATTACACTGTGGTAAGTTGTGTGAGAAATAGATGACTATACTTGTGTCTGTTAGATTCCATGGATATCACACTCGTTGTTTACAAAAGTATCAAACGAGCATGTGAGATCCATGGTATCTAACAGACACGCGTTTATTAATCTCTGTATCTACAGGAACTAATATCACTGTTCTCACCTGTCAGATTTCTTCGTTCTGCTGGGTCCTTGTTGGGAGTCCTGGCAGTGACGTGGTGTCACTTAGTAAGAATAGGACATGCTTGTCCTACGATTTGACTAAAATGGTAATCTTTTGCTTTCACTTTTCTTTCTCCCGATCTCTTTCTTGAACTATAACTTCCTTGTGTGTGCACCTTGCACATCATGTTGCTTTATGGTCGAAATAGTACCATTGCAACGTAAAACGTCGTTCCGTTACGTGACTGTAAGTATAATACTGCTTGTTGAAACAGCTGACTAAAATCAAGATATTTTGCTTTCTGTCTATCGATCCTGTTTTATTGTACTTAATGTGCCTCTCGAGCTTTCTTTTCATTTGTATATTAATTTGATTTGTTTCCTTTGTATCAGTTTTTGATGAATGTTTTCAACAACCATCGAAAGACGAACATTTTATTGGCCAAAGCAAAGACATTACACAAGAAAAGACAGGGCTTGGCAGACGTACTCAAACATGGTGTATTTTATTTGTAACTTAACTCCAACTTTTAGAAGCTAAAATGAAAGGTAAATAGAGATAACAGTAACTGTAACATCAGTATAAACAGACCAAGCATTTTAATAACATAAGCTTCAAGAATACTGGCTGATTAATGCTATACACACAACTGTCACTTTGAGTAGTGTACTATATTGCATTAGGAACCATTCATTGGGAAACAATGAAAACAAAATACCTAATGTGAAATATGTCATATATTTTTTAAATCTGTTTTACGATGTCTTCAAAAAGATACATTTCTTTGCAACAGGAATAAGTTGTAACAGTAAAACGTCCTTCATAAGAAGACATGGGCATGAGAAATACGAACTTCACGTGCACTCTCCGGACAGTGAATGCACAACAGACAAAAATAACTTTTCCAAGATACGCAACTTACAACAATTTAGAAAGTTAGCTTTCTGCTGTCAAGACAGCCTTGAAGCTGTGTTGAATTGCATTACATGGCTGGTCAAATTTCGACCGGTTTAATATTTCAATCGCACGTATACAGGTATACTTGAAGACCAACCGCTGGAAATAATTTAGGAAACGCTAATGTGTATCTAACAATAACAAGAACAGCACGGCGTTAAACAAATCAATTGCATGTAAGTAGATCTACGTGTGGTCGAAATTTGATAATGTTCCCCTGGGGGGTCCAATATTATAGCTGAAAGTGTGCTTACAGCTGCGTTAAAACAAGTTCACTCGAGCTTGACAAGCCAGCCAATAACTCGGTGCAAGTGTGATTTAAAGGTAACCAAGACACAAGTTATGCATGTATATTGCTGAAATGTTCCTAAAATTCATTTGCCAATGATGACTTTCAGGTGACGAACAGTCGACAGCTGCAGAATCTAGTCTAGAACCACAGAAATCTAACATTTTGGATTTATCGCTGAGTATTAACATTAGTTTAAAATAAAGTTGATCTTCTTGCCCATTTTTCTTTGTAGTATTTGAAGGAGAAAAAGCTTTAAACAGGTATCTGTTCGAAATACGCATCACAGAAAGTAGTTCCGGCACGGCAGGCCGTAGTTTAACTGAAATGGGACAGTTGAAACTATGGCTGGAAACAAAGAAGTTATGGTTTAAATATAAAACTAACTACAAGGACCGCTGCGGACTCGGCCCAGTAGAGAATAAAACAATAATCAACACAATAAACAGCTCCGGATAGAATTACATGTAGATCATATCACATTAGTCAACTGATGAAAGACAAGGAACTGGCCTGGAAATGGTTTTAATCTGCATCTGTAAAAAATAATAAAAGTTAATCAAAACATGTTCATATACCTGCAGCATGTCCAGTCACGGGCGTAGCTCTCGTTAGGCACAAAAGGCACGTGCCTACACATATATTTTTGAGCCACAAATCTGTTGTTGTAACATTTACCAAAAAAACACAAAGGTTTTTAATGGTCTGATATTATTCTATTATGTTCTAGATATGAAGATAAAGTGACTTTTGCAAAGTTGAAACATATTGCCAACCTAGTGACAAGAAATTATAAGGAATTTTACAAGCTTTTTGTCTTGTTATATTTGTCACAAAATATTCACAAAGTAGCGGGAAATTGCATCTCCAGCCATCTATAGAAGCAACAACTTCGGGAGGGGGGCGCCAAGACGCCAGACACCCCCTCTCCCCCACCCCACTCCTAGCCAACTCGAGCACTGTGCGCTCTCGGTTGCGGCCTCGAATTTTAAATCTTCAAAAGTGCCTTCACTTGCATTTAATGCTAACTACGCCCATGCCAGTGTTTTCCATATAAAACTGGAATTTCTGAATAGATTGCTGAAGAAATGAAAAGAAAACATGACAACATGGGGATACAAACGCATTTACACTCTTTATGAACCACCTGCACTTGATAACACTTTCGTTCTTATAATAACCTCCCAGCATGTTACTATCGGAGTTTGTGGCTGGAAAATATTTGTTAATCTCAAGTTTAACGGGGGTCCAATATCCGAACTGAAAATTTGTCTTTTCAGTTACAACCTGTCTGCCTTACCAAGTGAACTATCCAAAACTCCAACCTTTCCAAGGCCCTATTGGCTGATTAATTCATATCTACAAACGTACAACTAAAATACTGGCAACCCGTCCTGTAATTGTCCCAAAATACAAATTGTATACGTTTTCATTCAGCCTATTACTTGAACTTGGAGGAAATGAGCAGATGCTTGCATACAGCCTCCTCACATCTGACATCACCTAAGGCTAGGGCCTGCATTCCCTTTAGAAATCTATTGTTGATTTTGTCCATTGTTTTGGAGGTAACTAATTTTCTTGTAATAACCTTTCGTAAGAGACTAGGTTATTATAAACTATATAGTAACATATAATGCAAGATCGCGGGTTATTATACACTTTATGGTAACTAATCGGTTTCTAGGTCTGATAAAACACTCCTTCTTGGTTATACTTGGGATAGTAACACTTTCGGGAAGAAAGCTTCTCTCGAGTTTTACTATCCCAAGCATAACCTCGAAGTCGTGTTTTATACATAAAGCCCTCATGCAGAGGCCCTATCCTTCGGGGATTTGGGTATATCACATAATTTGTTTTTAAATGCCTTGATTATTAAATGTAAATGTTTGCTTACAATGAAACTTATCTCCTCCAACAGAGAAGGCAAAGACAAAAATTATCAGTGGAAGTACTCTGTATATTGTGCTTTTGTATCACCCAGTGCGGTAACTCATTGTGTCACCCCGCTCCCAACCATTGAGTTCCTCGCATATCAAACCATGTATATTCCCCGGTACTTCCTTGCACTAACAATCCTAGAAAATGTTTTTGTTTACATATAACTACAGAGATATTTTTGTAAAATAAATAATATATTTCTGCTGAAACACTGCGCAAACATGTTTAGTGTCATTTCGGTTGCGTCCCGTTTGGTCTGCACCACACCCCCCTCCTTTGCGACGCTACCGGAAAATCTGTATGCTTTAATGGAGGTGGCCTAATGTTTTGAGAGAAGCAAAATACGATAAGCGAAAAATGTCGGCAGTCTCCTTACCGTTCGGTCTTTTCCGGATGTTCCGGATCTTGTTATCATTCAGCGATCTCTCGGTTTCGTTCTTGAAGGATACTCTGAAACTATATGTGAAACGTGATTAGAAACCCATGGTTGATTTTTTTTTCAATTGTTATAAACGTATGCCCCTCCGCAAGAGCACTGATTATTATAAACCTTATAATAACCTAAAATGAATGATCGCGAGTCATTATAAACTTTATAGAAACATATAATGCAAGATCGGGAGTTATTATAAACTTTATAGTAACCTACCTGTTTCAATGTCTGATAAAACACTCCTCCTCGGTTATGCTTGGGATAGTAAAACTATTGAGAAGAAAGCTTCAGAGAAGTAAGCCTCGGTGTGTAGAGGGTGTAAATTATAATTGACTAAAACAACACAGTTAAAGTATCCACATAATTATTTCGGTTTGTCAGTTAGCGAAATCCATCTGGTGACATAATTTAAACCTATTGAGTTCACTTGGTATAATGAAATAAGTAGAGTTTGAATGGTGTCAGCAGGTTCCTTAAATACACGTAAACTGATCTTGCCAAAAGCTGCTGTTTCTTTTCTGTGGTATGTATTTTCGTCGTGTACGGAATACTCTGCAATAATATGATGTTTAATGACGTATTTTAGGGGCGTACGCAAGGGGCTTCGAGGTGGTTCGGGCAAACTCCTCGAACGGTAATCAAAATTGTACGCCGAATAGAAAAAAATATTGCCTTTGCTCACCACATGACTACTGACATAATTTTTCATTTTTGTACTGGGCTTGAGTATATGGAATAAGTCTAATGTAACCCCATCCACGAAATCCAGGGTATATCATCATGACTTCGCCAACGGGCCGTCATTTGCCCTGGATGTACTCCTATTCACCGTAGTCGTTTTCTGTTTATGGAAAGTCCATATCTGCTAAATACAGACAACCAATGAAATGTCGCATTCACTGCACGAGACGTAACTCTTGATAAATTTTAACACACAACATCTTTACTTCGCCGAATGTTGGGAGAGAATCGCAACATGATTGGCCGCAAACTTTTGCTATTGAAGCTTCACTGATTGGTCAAAACGCTAGCCTCGTGACGAACGTCGTGTTTAGGAAGTTGGTGATCAGGAGTGATTACAGGTTTATGACGGACCATTGACGGAGTCATTTCGAGGATGATGTAAACCCCCTTTGAATAATCCTGCGTACGCCCCGGTGCATATTGAGGGTTTTGCATGTGTTGATGTTTGGAAGTCACACCGTTCGTCCTTTCTGTAGATAAGACAGGAACCCATCTTCCTTTTGGTGTATTCTTTCTTTAGCTTCGAATTCTCTGCCTCGGAATAGTCGATCCATTGACCATCGGCGTCACGCCACTGCCACACGTAGCTCGACTCATCCTCAGTCGTCTCCTCTGGTTCAGCTACCTCATCTGGCATGAACAGAAATGACGATGTCTTACACGGTTCCACGGGTCGATTTAGGCGAAGGCGGTGTGCGCTTCCCCCATGATTTTGAATTTAAACAACATAAATAAAATAAATAAAAAATAATAAAAGAAAATGGGAAGTGAACTGAACTTTCATATTTTTACGATGACATATCAAAGACTTTATCCAGTAAGTATGACAGAACGTGCCAAACACTACACATACTGTTATCTGAAACTGGGAGATTATAACTGTCGGAACGTCCCCGGATACAACAAAAACTTTATGCCTCCCCACCCAAATTCCCACATCCCGAACCCTACCCTGGATTTAGCTATAAAATAAATGTGTTTTTTTTTTAACGCAAAAGGTTTGGCTAAATCTTAGCTTGGCACTGTGTTAATGTAAAAATAACATTAATGTTGAAAAATAACTTCTCATTAAAGGATGAGAGTTATGATAGATTCTACTTCAGTTACCATAATTGATTTCGAGTGGTTTAGATATTGCATCCATCAAACAGGCCACCGGGTCTCTGAAAACAAAATTCTTTCGTATTTCAAACACAAAACCAAACAAAGTATAAAACTTGACTGAGTAAAATACGCGACGTTTGTTACAAAACTATAAATCTCTTCATTGCAACCCTCTTCACCATTGACGACGCCAGGCCAGGGCACGCCAGAGCACGCCCGGTCTCACAGCCTCGATTCAGTCTTGCCCAGGCTCCCAAAATTTAATCTTGAACCAAACATAGCTCCTTTTAGAAACGTTGCCCGTCCTTAAACTTTCCTTGCCTACATTGACCTGGCTGCTCCAAAAGCCTGGCGTCGCTACTCTCAAGGATTTGAATCACTGATTGGTCAGTCGATTGGTGAAACAATTGAAAATGTTTTGCTAAATGTTCTAATCATTCTCCGATTTTTCAGCCTAAGATTGTTCAGCCTTGGGAGGTTTGGAATATTTCGAGGTGCGTAATGGGTCAGAACATATATTGTGGAGAAGCGAGGTTATGGTGTGTCAAGTCTTTGTTTATGAATTCTCGCCTTTCATAGGTGGCTATACTATGATAATCTTGTATCACATCAAGTTGTCGATATCACACAGCTTCGGTCTTGGCGTTGCGTTCTGGGCTGTAGCTGGGGTTTGGGACAAAGTAGAAGGTTGCAGTTTGTTTTGATTTGAAGAGAAATGTATAGGGAAGCAGTGGATAAGTTAAAGTTACTACATATGTTTCTGAGTGGTATGTCTGGTTATTGACACTTTCAATGGTTTGATTGACAGCCGTAAAGGTAACAAGTGCGAAACACGAGTTTCCTCACGGCTGTCAATAACACCATCGAAAGTGTGCAATAACCAGACAAACCACGAGGAAAAATGTAGTAACTGATTTGTACCACGCCCCTAAAGTGACGTCACAAGGCGCGCATTTTGGAAAGGGCGGACCTTCAAAAGTTTGCAGTGTATGGAGATTTATTACACACTTTTGATCAAAGAAAATTTGCCGCTGCGTGGTACAATGCAAATTGTAAAATATATTGACTAGTGACTCGGCTATTGTGTTTTTCCGAAGACCGTTTCCGTTGGCCAGCTCGGTACAGTTGTTCCCTTTCTGTATAATTAAACCCAAGGAATACGAAAAAGTAAAACAGTCGAATTTCACCGAATTAATTTCATTTCTGGGTAATTTTAGATAAAAAATCGGGAAAAACCAATCTCTTCTCGACAGATTTGACAGTTCACAAGCTCTACGCTGAATCACCCCTGTTCCATTGAGCCACTTATTGTGAATTCAAGCGCTGCCCTCTGATTGGAGGCACGCGATTTTCATTGCCCAATCAGGGTCATCGTGTTAAACGTCATTAAAAAATATCTGTTTCTTTCCGCTTACATCGGGAGGCTAAAAATAGCAACTAGTACTTTGCGCTGCGCCTAAAAGACAGTACTCAATCTGTAAACAAGGAGGTGGAAAACAACGTGCATTCTGATTAATTGTTTGATAAGGACCGCAACTTTCATGTGCCGTAACTGTGCCCTGTTCTCACCAGAGAGCAGAGCTCGAATTCACAATAAGTGGCTCATTAGGACAGGGGTGGTTCAGCGTAGAGCTTGTGAGCTGTCACACCTGTCGGGGAGAGATTGTGGTAAAGCCGGACGACCATCTCATGCACCAATGGAAGCTATTTTGATCAAATCGACAGTGTAGCGAAAGCGCATGAGAGAAGAAAACCTAATTCGTGGACTACTTTCGATATGAAATTGGACACCACCCATTACTATTGGCATTTTCTCACCATACATCATACACCATTCGTAGCTATACTCGTCCCTCTCCGTGACCTTGCAGAGGACTCCTTCCTATGTGTCTGGTCAGTCGTCATGAGAGAAAATTGCTCATGGCAGCGGAATGGCAGCGGTAATACGGATTAAGTAATACAACCAAATAGTTCCATAGAAAAGTTTTTATTTAATTTTGTTTGGATGGTCATTTATGACACAAATGTGCTTATCTGTTACATCTGTAAGTGTATGATTGTTTGGGGTAAAAAATTATTAAATAAAACATCGCTTTCTCCGAATATTATCGAGTGAAGGCGCAAGGCAACAGCAATTCAGAGTTACCTTTCCTTAAAGTAGTTTTTAAACCAGTTTCGTCTTGTATTCGCTTTGCGCTAGACGGAGGTCGGTCTTGCTTCGATAGGCGTATGAGATGTCACCTCGACAAGATAAACTCGAAATGTGTCAATATTGACCAAACACGTCTTTCGTCTCAATCTCTTTCCGTGATCGTACGCGTTTTATACGCCGCCATGAAAACAAAACTCTCAAGGAGAAGGAATGACAATCGGAACGCGTGATATGGAGCAGAACTGGCCGCGCAAGTTTAGGGGTAATAGGACCAAAATAGTTCCATCAACTATTTTTAAAAAATTTATTTTATTTAACAAGGCCTTCACACAAATTGATGTATCAAGACCGCACAAATATAAGCCACTTGCCCAAGGTGACACCACTGACATTGCGACGTCATTATGACGACAGGTAGATACGAATGGGGAGATTATTGTTTGCAACCCATTAAACAAAAACTCAGGTAAATTGTATTGGCGCGAACAAATTATATTCACGAAAAAAGATAAATTTAAAAAAAAATAGTTTCCTTTGAGAAATTTAGCAATTTACCCGAATTCCCGTTTTAACCAGCCTCCAAGCTTTGCTTATGTTAAAAATCAGGTATTTAAACATAACAACGACTTGAACATTAGTAATAATGTTCTAAATGTTTACGATGTGAATCACATTGGTTTCCGATCGTATGTCGGGAGACAGACTCATTTCCCGAGGAGAATCTAAATGTCACAGTGTCTGTCGGCCTCGATTTAATGTCATGTCACTTTCTTATATCCAGAAAATCCTATATCGGCTGTTATTTTACCAGATGATATGTCATTAAGATTATTTTATTAGCCTCAGTTTATTGAAAGGAGAACTGGTAAATGAATTATGGTTGTCATGACGTACAAGCTGTGAAAGGTTGCCTCTAAATGTCTCGGTTGAATTAAGAGTTGAAACAGTTTCAAACTTATTTAGTCTAATAATAATAATAATAGTGTGTATTTATAACGCGCTAGTATTCATACACTGATCCAGCCGATCACTCATCCAGCTCCTTTCCCGAATCGACGTTGCTTAACTTCGCAAGCTCGTGACCCCCGTGCCTTGCACGAGGCCAACTCACCCCGCACATCAGTTATAAATGAAAGATATGTAAGCTAGGAGTCACACGGAGCATTCATACTTCAAACTTCATCATTCATACTTCATACTTCAAGAAATGAACCTATAGTAAACCATTGTAGTTGTCACATGGATTATTCATCATTCATACTTCATCATTCATGAATGTCATTCAAAATTTCTTC
>JAUELE010005339.1:0-17047 GCA_031471655.1 Diodora aspera
TGCATATACCACGACTATACCACAAAGAAGATAGCATATGTGTCGATTTTACAGCCTCTTCAATGGCCTATTTTGTGACCCCCAAAGGCATTAAATTTAATAGAAAAGTGCATTCCGAACTTTCCTACAAAATCTTGAAAATATTCGTAAACCTTCGGACACGTTACACTTGCAAATAAATGCACTCTGCTCATATTCGGAAAGCATTCGAAAATCAACGGAACATTCTTCGGTACACCCTCAGAGTAAGGTTCGGAATGAGGCTAGCTATATTTAAAAATCGAAAATGTATCCGTTTGAATCTGCCGGGACTACTGAAGAGAATACGGCGTTATTTAACTGGGCATATACTTTTACAATGTATGATTTACAGTTTATATTAATTATTTCACACATATACCACCATACCTATTTTAGCGTTCGGGAGCACGTATCCACGTTATGTCGATTCATTCAACGTACATGTCACTAGTTTTATCCAACTATTTATTAAACTCCATACAGCGAATGTTAACGAACAAGCTTGCAGGGTAGGAGGGCGGTAGCACTATGAGGAGTTTGAGTGAAGGCAAAATACAGGCTATTTGAAAGTCTACTAGAATTAGTTTCAATCTGCCAGGACAAATTGGATACAGCATTATGTTTGTACGCGAACACTTTTATAATGTCTACAGTTTATGTTATTAATTATTATATTATTATTAGAGTAAACCAAACATATTTCGTGCTCGGGAACATGTATCGAACTTTAACAGAGAGTATTTGTCGGGTTTAAGAAACTGTGCGGGGTGAGTCTGTTAAATATAACCAAAGACGAATGCATGTGTAACCCTGGGATTGAAAGGATAAACTTATTAAAAAGGATAGTATATAATTTATAATCTAACTCAGTTTATTGATGAAAAATTTCTGCATGGTATAAGGTGTACAATTTGCACAGCAAACAGTGGATTAAGACATCCGCGATCAATTTCTTTATTGATGAACAATTTCTGCATGGTATGAGCTGTGCATTTTGCACAGCAAACAGTGGATTGAGACATCTGCGATCAATTTCTTTATTGGTGAACAATTTCTGCATGGTATGAGCTGTGCAATTTGCACAGCAAACAGTGGATTGAGACATCCGTGAGCAATTTCTCTATTGATGAACAATTCCTGCATGTTATAAGGTGTGCAATTTGCACAGCAAACAGTGGATTAAGACATCCGCGATCAATTTCTTTATTGATGAACAATTTCTGCATGGTATAAGGTGTGCAATTTGCACAGCAAACCGTGGATTGAGACATCCGCGATCAATTCCAAATCTCATCTGGATGGTCAAAATCACTCGACTCGATTCGGGAAATGAATGTGTGTGCATAACACTGCAAGGCTCCCCAGAAAATGTAGTTTTACATAAAGCGTAGCTGCAAGGGGATACACCCCCCATCCTCATTATATCCGCCTATGCAAGTATCTTGATATTTAGCGCTTGCACAATAAGCAGGGCGTTGATGGGTCCTATTCTTTCCTAGTGACACAATGTCACCGACGAGGGGCCCACGGGGTACCCCTACCAAAACCCTATCACTAAAAACAATTTTATATATACATACCTGTTGTGTACGAGAAGCCAGAATCTTCTTAATGATTGCCCAACAACCCACTGCCTGAATTTATTCGAATTCCCACGCATGCGCTCTCAATTGCCTAATATGACGTGTGCAGACATTAGGCCATAATATGATAAATACTCAGTGATCGTCCCCGATCTACTCTGAAAAACAGACGAAATTATAAATTTTGTCTATTTGAATATTACTGCACACAACATGCATCAGAAAAAAACTGATACGCTGATCAATAGTCAAATTCCTGTTGTCTTGTTGACAACATTGGCTGTTTAGTTTCTTGTAAAAAGGTACATTATTATAGACAAGAGGGTTGCAAGGAAATGAATTCCTGGTATTTCGTTTTACACCTTTTATGTATTCATGTCCTCCACCATAGAATGTTTGCTACAGATGAAATCACAAAGCATACCTGCTTTCCAAGAATTCAAATATATCACAACATTAAACGAATTGTCAAGCATAATAAAGTGCGAGATCAAAGAGTTCTTAAAAATCGGAGTCAGTAGAGGGTGAAATCCGAAACAATGTTGGTTTCATATTCTCTGTTGGTTTTCAGAGTTGATTGTTGTAGCCTAGGTCTGTTGTTGGAATGGTTGATGCTTTCATTGATGCTTGGTTGATGACTTGAACACAGGTGTTGTCGACAATGGTCATCAAATTAGTTGTCGCTTCAGAATATCCTGACATAGATGGTTTGAAGATATTGAACAAAGCGGTTTTGATTGACGGGTTTGTTGACGATGTCACTGCTGTCGATGTTGTCATTATCGTTGTTTCTGTTGAAGCCGTTGATGTTTTCTTCAGTGGAGCTCTTCACTGCATGTTTCTCGTCATAAACTTTGCTGAGGTACAAGGACCCTGGACGCTGATAGAAAGTGTCCAATACTCGCGGATTCTCTCACCATTTGTAACCGTATGGTTGCTGGGGAATTAGCGATGATAACGTTGAACGACGATGAACTTCCGGATGAGACATTTAATGACGACGAAGATGACTAACATTATGAACAACATATTACAAGTACATGTATATGTTACAGTTAATATGTATAATCAGTTAATATGTATATTAATATTAATATGTTTTTTCATATTTAAGTTTTTCCATTTGATATTTTATAATATTGGACTCTGCCAAATGTTGAGAGTAAAGATTTTGTACTATTGGGTTATTTAGGTTTGCTAAGACATATTTAGTAAATTCCAGTTTGTATAACTGGGAGAGATCGGGCTCATCAAGTTCAGCATAAAGTATATCCGCCGGAGTTCCAGCGATAGCGCCAGTAATAATTTTATGGGATTGATAAAAAATAGTTTTTAATAAAAGTAAATTTGAGTCGGCGGCGTTTCCCCAAACAGGGAGGCCGTATCTTATTTTGAAAAGTATAAGGGATTGGTAAATATTATACAAGGTTGATTTATTAGGGCCCCAATTTGTATTTGCCAGAATTCTTAATAGGTTTACATCAGATTTACACTTATTTTTAAGGTACAAAATATGGGGTTTCCAAGTTAGGTGTTGATCTAATATTAATCCCAGAAATTTTATTGTATTTACCTGTTTTAAGGGTTGCTTATTAAATTTTTAAGTTACATCAGATTTTTTTTATCTGGGCTTAGCAAATACTATAAAGTTAGTTTTAGGTATGGAAACTGAAAATCCCCATTTGGATGTCCATTTTTTCAATTGATTAAGAGCTTGTTGTATTTTATGTTGAAGTACAGTGAGATTTGGGCCGGAGACCCAAATCGCACTGTCGTCTGCAAACTGAGAAGTTTTAATGTCATTGTTAAGATCTTTAAATAGGTCGTCCACCTTGACGTTAAATAGAATGGGAGAGATTATGCTTCCCTGAGGGGTGCTGAAAGTCGAGGGTGGCTGAAACTTCTCCCTGGTGTCTTACTGTTATCTGCCTGTGTTGTAGAAACGACTTAATATCCAGAGATATGTTTTTCTGTAAGTTTAGTTGGTATGCCGGCTGGCCAGACCATGTCGAAAGCCTTAGAGAAGTCTAAAAAGACCGCTAAGGTGTAATGGTTTTAATAAAACCTTTGGAAATGGAGTTTTGTAAATTTAATAGATTGTCGATTGTGCATCTACCCTTTCTAAAACCTGATTGCTGATTTCCTAAAAGTTGGTTTGTTTCTAAATGATATAAAAGTCTAATAATTATTTCCATAGTTTTACATAAATTAGATGTAAGTGAGATGGGTCGAAATCCCGAAGGATGATCGGCCGCTTTATCTGGTTTAAGTATTGGTACAACAAGACTTTTCTTCCAATTTGGGGGGATAACCCCTGAATCCCAAATTAGGTTAAATAATTTTGTAATAACTGTTATAATATTATAGGGTAGATGTTGAAACATAGTATAACTTGTTTGGTCTAGGCCGGTGGCCGTACCTTTTTTACTATTTATTGCTCCTATTACTTCTTCAGTATTAATAGGGCGATTATACATTAAGTGCTGGTTAGGAGGGTCGTTATTAAATTTAGATAGATCGGAATAATTGGTTTGAAACTCAGGAGTGTAGTTTTTGTTACTACTATTTTCCTAGTAGTATTCTGCAAAATGGTTTGGGCTTAAGTTATTGTGTTGAAGGTGATGACTACTTGGTCTTAAGATACCCCTGATTTTATTAATTTTATTCAAAACTGTTTTAGTTTGTGTTTTGAAATCTAAGCATTGCCATGTGCGTTTTTTAGATTCCTTAATTAATTTTTGTACCTCTCGGGTGGCCTGGTGTGCTTTTGCTTTATAATAATTATTTTTCTTTGCTTTAGCAAGGAGCCTTTTCCTACGTCGGCGAGCCTCCTGAATTTGAATGGTCCACCACGGGACTGACTTTTTTCCAACATTTTTAGTTTTAGGGATAGTTGATTCTGCAGTAGAGATTATATGTTGGACTAGTTGGTCGTTTAGGGCTATGGGATCATTATCACTAAAAATATGTATTGGTAGTAGAGAACATAGCCGTGCAAACCTGGTCCAATTGGCATCTTAGAAGTTCCACTTAGAGGTAAAGTTGTTATTAGTAGCGATAGGTACATCTCCCAAGTCTGTAATGACGGGGAGATGATCGCTACCCCAATTATCTAAGTGGACACTCCAGGCAGCTGTGTCTATTAATTTGGTATTGGCAATAGTGAGATCTATTGCAGAGGAATTTTGAGCACTATTGCCTAAACGGGTGTTTGAGGACAAAAAGGCTATTGTCTTGGCAAACATTTTCAATGATGCGCCCTTTGTGGCAATTTTTCCCCATGATATTCCATAACGAGTTGTGGGCGTTAAAGTCGCCAGCAATAAGAGTAAGCTCCTTGAGATATGGTATTATTGGGTTAAAATGATTATTAGATAATTTAATGTCCTGAGGTACGTAGACATTGAATATGTTAATATTTTCATTTTTATTAGTGAAAATAGAAATTCCTTGAAATTCTATGTATTTAGCTTTTATATTAATTTGTTTAAATTTTACAGTATTGTGTATGGCTATAGCCAGGCCACCCATTTTTTTATCCGAATCTTTTCTAATAATGGTATAATTTTTAAGAGTACATCTGTATTTTGATGAGAGGTTTGTCTCCTGAAATAAAATAAGATGGGGTTTTAATTCCTGTTTGGTCAAGACCGCCTGTAATTCATGTTTTTATTGTTTATGGAACGGGCGTTCCATTGAATTATTGTAATACCCTCGATTACAAGTTTAATACAGATAAAATTAGTAAGGAATTATAGTTTTAATATTGGGCCACATTACACTTGAAAGTGTGGAATGTGCCCGAATAGAGTTGTTGGCCTTTTAAACTCTGGTAAAGGCTTTGAAGAGTGAAGCTATCATATTTGAGCTTTACAGCTACAATCTGAGCTACTACGTCTACTATTGCATCCATAAAGGATGTAATCATTGTTTTGGCAGATGACTTAGTTTGGGTTTTAGGTTTTTGAACATTTTGACTGTGTGTAACACCACTGGCGGACTGACCTTCTACTTATGATGCCGGATATATTCTGTAAACGAATTGTCCGGACTTACAGATTTTTGAGGAGTGGAGGATCTGGGGCGTTCCTCCAGAGCAGTTTTTCTATAATTTTGCACATTACCCAACAATGGGCAAGATTTAGTAACATATGTGTTTAAATCTCTTGTTCTCTGTTGTTTTCACGGGCATTTGTGAGAGAGGGCACTATGGCCTGCCTGCTTGCATTGAGGGCAATAGAGCCTTTTCTCACAATGTTGATACGTGTGATCTGACGATCCACACTTGGTACATACTTCTTGTGATTTACAAGCAGATGTAACATGGTCATATTTCAGGCATTTAGTCCACTGTGTAGGCCTTTTAAGAAAAGGTTGCATAGTGCGATTTGGTATACCCCCAACGCTAATTTGGGTAGGAAGACTGTTTCCTTTAAAAGTAATAATAACTTTATTAGAACTCGGATTCTTATTTAGAATCCTGTGTATTTGAACAATGTTTTCTTTGTTGATTTGATTGGCTGCAATTTGATATTGATCAAGTGTTGATTGTTCAATAAATCTATCAAAGTGTACAACCCCTTTGATTTGGTGAAGCCAATTGGTAAAGACTACCTTAACGGCGAAGTTTCCCAGCTTCTTAATTGTCAAAACATTTTCTTTGTAAGTTGAATGGGTAAGAGTTATTTGAAGCCTTTAACGAGCTTCTTGATGAATGGGGCTGGCAAACCCAAAGTTAAAATGTAATTTGCCACCTTGTCTGTACTTATTTTATAGAAATCATTTTGATTGTCACCTGATAAAATTAGTAATTGACTGCTCTAAGAGGGAAGATTTTGCCCAGATGATCCAGACGTCTCCGATCCGGAGGAGGAGCTGGATACGTTGGTAAAATTTAATTTTAATGCTTCTTTTTTAGAAGTAACCTGTTCCCAAGGACTTTCAGTGTCCTGGATTAGGGAATCAGTAATCATTTCTTGGGTTTGAATTGGTGTGGTTAAAGGTGATATTTGAGAAGGTGTCTGCAGCTGGTAAGTCTGGTCTTTATAAATAATATTGTCCAGAATATTTTCCATTTTTACTAATTTTAATTAATTATATTTGGATGGGTAATATTTCAACCAAAATCCCAGTTAAATATGCAACAAGCCTATTAAAAGGCTTTATTGTTATAGGAAAGGGTATTTTTCAACCACAATCCCAAAGACAAGCAACAGATGCAAGAGTTAAATGAATAAAACAATAATTAGGTAAAAGTAGCAATTAAGCTACAACTTGCAAAAGCGAATTTTGTGATAAATATCACAACATATTTAGGTTAGAATTGATTGTAGGATAAAATGGTGGATTATGATTTTTAAAAGTAGTTTAAAAGTGAACAATCACAACAAGATATTAGAACTTATGTTTGGACTTAGTTAGGACGACCCACTGACGTTAGAACAACGTGTATAGGGTATTTAAGACGGTCAAATTGTCAACGAGACGGTCAACGAGAGCCGGAAGAAAAGATACGTTACATAAGACACACAGTATTACGCTTGGGTTGGTTGGTGCATTTTGAGGGTCTGTGATTGGCTAAGAACTTTCGAAGCGAAGATAATTCGTATATTGTAATTTCTATATAAAGCACAGTGTTATTCAGGGTGTAGATATAACCGGCTTAACAGCACCTGACTAGAGAGACAATTATCACTTCAACTGGAAATATACTTTTAAGAAATTGTCGAGAGTGCGTCGTCAGTTTGATGAACGAATGTTTCTACAAAAGGTCAGTCTCTCCGTATTTTCACAACCTTGTCTTTTTTGTTTGTTTTGTTTTCCATTGTAGCATATTATGACACAGTGACACGCTTATTTCCATTTACGAAAGATGCCGAAAGATGTTCATGGTAATTCTTGTTTTTGCCGTAGATTTCCACCCAAGGATACACTTTGAACGGATAGGTTCTGTAGGTACATGTATGATCTTCCCTTACAAAATGAAAAGAATGTCCAAACGGATTCATGTAAATAGTGGTAAAGCATCTTCATGACATTAATTTTAGCAAGTAATGTAGTGTATGTACCCGTTGAGTTCATTTTCCAGTGAAAACTCTAGTTATTTGTTAAGATGGATGTAGAAGTCAGGTAATCAAGTTATAGAACCTAGCACACACAGTATTACTGCGGGATGTTTAGAGGTTTAGGGGTTTATGCTTGCATGAGAATTAC
Source organism: Diodora aspera (assembly GCA_031471655.1). Lineage (NCBI taxonomy): Eukaryota > Metazoa > Mollusca > Gastropoda > Lepetellida > Fissurellidae > Diodora > Diodora aspera. The sequence goes on from JAUELE010005339.1 coordinate 7,818, forward strand.
CGAAGCAAATCAACTCAGCACTTGTAATATCGACGACAGCACGATATTCGTAACTGTGTGGACAAAATGGGGTTACGAGTAACTGAGTTGTAAAGCAAGTCGCACTTCAGATGGATATCCTCTTTCAAATAATTGTCGAAACTGCGTCGCCAGTTTAATGAACGAATGTTCATTCATTCAAACATATTCTATTTATGAAAGTGAAACGGATTGGGAACAAGTTACTCCATTTTAGGCTACCCTCTCCGAGTGTGTTTACAGTGTATAACTTACACAAATATGATTGTAGTAACTAGAAACAATGTGTACAACAGATGCAAGATATACACATGAACAATTTAAACAAGTAATTATCAGCTTTCGAAACGCTTGGTTGTCTTTATATATGCTGTGCAAGATCACATCTTTGCTTAGTTTCTTCTACGCGGATACATCATAAAGAAATTGTATTGTATTTTCACATTCAGCACCACACGCACAATTACCACAGTCTCGTAATCCTACTCTAAACAAAATGTAATCAACATTGAACCTGCTCGCCGTACATCGCAACTCCGTGTGCGAAATATTTAATTCTCTTATGCCATGAGACAAGTATGTACGTGCCGTTTTACGTTTTACTTGTATCTGTGACTTGAAATGAGATCGTGTTTGAGATAGTTTGACATTGTCTGGTAGCAAATTCCACATTCTGGTTGTCAATGGCAATACATATAGATACGACATTGATGCACGGACATATATATAGTACTGGAAGATTAAGCATGCTTCTTAAATTGTACATTGTCTTGATCTCTCATTACTTGATATTATGTCATTAAGATATGACGGAGTGTTGGTATTTTAAATAAGCAATATACACATCTTTCTAATTTCCCTTCTTTCAACTAGTGTTTCCCATCCTGTTTCAAAGTATATACACTTACATGGCGGGTATTTGGGTACTCCCATAACAATTCTAGCTGCTTCTAGTTGCAATTGCTCTAGCCTATTGCCCTGTTCTTCCGTAGTGCCATCCCAGATTTTTAACGAATGCTTCTGCAACATATCCCTCTTTACCTTTTTCCATTGCCTTGTCTTATTTGTTTCTAGTTCTTTACATTGTAGCTTATCATGACACAGTTAGACACCGATTTTCACTGACAAATGATGCAAACCGTTACCCATGGCAGTTTCTGACGTAAATTGCCACCCCAAAATTTATAGCGGATCAGCTGTGTACTCTAACACAAACTATATGCACATGTGTGTCCATGATGTTAATGTGTAGCTAGGTTCTTGAGATCAAGCCCACCTCAGGGATCCTAACGTATAGATTAAGCACGATTTTCTCCAGTTCACTTATATGTGGTCAGTGTGCGTGTCAGGGTTCATGCGCTCGTGCGACCGTGCATCTGCGACAATTGGTATCCCGTAGTTCCTTGATGCGTGGTCCGTATTGTAGAAACGGAATGGACGGGTTTATTATTCACGTAGACAAACAAGGGATTTTATTTTGTTCTCCAAATTAGGGAATAATTCAATGTTATCGCTACTTAGAAAGGAAATCTGGCATACCCCAGGACAAACCATATCACAAATGGGTTCAATTGTAAGGGCGGTGGCAATCGCACGCCTAATATTATTATTATTAGTCGTCGGAAATGTGTAAAATATATATGTGACCCTGAGAATGAAATGTTTGGAGACCCCTAGTCTTGATAATCGACATGTCATTCGTCAATGAAAGTGAACAAAGTAATCTATGAAATTGAGATTGATAAAACGGAAAGGAAATATCATGTTTTAAGTCGTCTTATATTACGAAAAGTCCTTGAACTCGGGAGTTAAATGTCTGGAACTAACCAATCAGTTTTGTGTTCCTCTTTTGGTAAACTTTGAATGTGGCTTCCTTTTCCTCCGAAATATCCGAGTTGTCATGTGTCTAGTTCTGAAGTAACATTTTCAAATTTTGTTTGGATTTCCATTTAATATTTAAATCATCTCTCTGGTCTATCTAGCTCATAAGTTAACAGAGTTTTTTTGGTTCATTTGTTTCTTTTGTTCTTTGGATAGTTTTGTATTGTTATACCTCTTATAGCCAAAAGTATTGTTTCATGTAGCAATTGGTCATTTATTACATATCTACACTCTCTTTCTCTGTATGGGTCTAGAGTTTGTACAATTGTATCTCTAACCTTTTGAACATAATATTTATCTTGAAGCAATGAATTGTTGAACTTCCAGAAACGCTTTCCCCTTTTCAAATTTTTACTTTGCAATGATAAATTAATAATTGAATGGTCAGGTCTTAAGCCAGGCTTCATTTCCTCTGAATTATCCAATTTGTGAACGGGTAAAGCTATGTTCTTGCAATGGTTCAACATTGTACGGCTGTATATTGTACTGGAGATCCTGATAAGTAAACACAATAACTGTAATAGCTCAACTTAACACGTTTAACTGTTTAGTTAACGTGAAGAATTATGCTAAACACAATAACTGTAACAGCGCAACTTAACACGTTTAACTGTTTAGTTAACGTGAAGAATTACGCTAAACAGTGTTACTGTAATAGCTCAACTTAACACGTTTAGCTGTTTAGTTAACGTGAAGAATCACGCTAAACACAGTTACTGTAATAGCTCAACTTAACACGTTTAACTGTTTAGTTAACATGAAGAATTACGCTAAACACAGTAACTGTAATAGCTTAACTTAAAACGTTTAGCTGTTTAGCTAACGTGAAGCATTACGCTAAACACAATAACTGTAATAGCTCAACTTAACACGTTTAACTGTTTAGTTAACGTGAAGAATTACGCTAAACACAGTAACTGTAATAGCTCAACTTAAAACGTTTAGCTGTTTCGCTAACGTGAAGAATTACGCTTAACACAATAACTGTAAAAGCTCAACTTAACATGTTTAACTGTTTAGTTAACATGAAGAATTACACTAAACACAGTAACTGTAATAGCTCAACTTAACACATTTAACTGTTTAGTTAACGTGATAGGGATGAGTAAAATAAATTATTGTTCGAGTAGAAATTTCTGATTTTATCTACTAAGGGAGCAACCATTTGAATTTTATTGGGGTGGGGGAGGGGGGCGACTGGAAGATGTTTCTTTTGAAAAAACTACTCGTTTAAGACATGATATGACACAATCTATTTTTTCGTAGACCATTGCCGACATACTATTTATTTAAAAACAAAATATTAGTTTGATATATAACATAATTACAATAATGTAAAATTATTAAGGGGAGGGGGGGTGGAGGGGGATCAGGAGTGGGTTCCAGAAACAGGCCGCCGAAAGCTTAATCGGTACGTACGAAGCGAGGTAGGTATGCTATAGGTGGTTTCCAGAGACCCGTGTACAGGAAAGTGTTGATTTAAACAAGCTCTAAAGCACATTCTCCTGCCCTTATTTGGGTGAAAATGAACTTTGTAACACATAAAGCAATATATTAAAGAAACGACGGAAGCCAGATAAAACTTTTAAAATTGGGATCGGGACGCCCCTGGATCCGCCAATGGTTGTTCAAGCTAAATGGCGATGTTTGCGTCCAACGAGCAATTTTGAGCCGCTCCACCGAATGTAGGCGCTTCTCGCATGGACCGATAATTAGCTACATGTACAGTTCGGAAAAGCTGAACGGCGGTTAATTGGGTCATTTTCATCGATTTTCAGATTTTCTGATGTAAACGTAGGACAACTATTCAGTTTCTATATCACGAAGTTTCAACGCTGAAATTAAAGCAGAAAGTATGAGTTATGTGATTTGTGTCCCCATGCCTTCCTGAAATCGTGTCTCATTTCTTTAAACAGTAGCAACATCACCAACTTTTATCGCGATGTTACGACCACTTTACGGGTAGCCCCCCCCCCCCCCTTGTAAAAAGCATACCGTTAAAAACGTCATGAAACGAACATTTTAACTCTACTAGTTATGAAATGAATTATGCAGCCACTCTTATTTCTTCGGCTTATATAAATGAGACGCAACTGATGCCTTGCTGTAAACAATGGGGGTTTGTTGCTAGGGATGTGCTTCATCTATGGCTCTGATTGGTTGGTCGAGGACACGTCACCTGATGGGCACGCGGTGTGCCCAATGGCTAGTTGATTCTCGAAGCATCGTCCAACTGTGAATTGCGCCTTAATGTTGTTACTCAAGTTGAAATAATGTCTCCGTCGACCCAAAGTTGCAGTTGTACAGGTCTGTTGCTAAACACTACGAGAGAATTCGGCATTGATGATGTCGGAATACTTGAAATGCTTGAAAATTACTTCACGCATGACTACATTAACTAGTACTATACACATTAGAATATGGGAGCAAGAGCCTTCTCTGTCTCTGCTCCTAAACTGTGGAACAATCTTCCGTTACATCTCCGATCCTGTGACAGTGAAACATGCATCAGATCACGTTTCAAGACCTTGTTATTTAATGAAACATACCATTAAATTAAATAATAATAATAATAGTCCATTTCTATAGCGCATTACTCCACGCTCATTGCATGCTCGAAGGGCACTAATTTCAAAAGTCACAGTAAGAAATGTTAATCAGGGAAAAGCTTGCTTGAAGAGGTAGGTCTTCAGGAGAGTTCTAAATGATGTGAGAGATGGTGCTTGACGAATATGTAGCGGAAGATTCAGTTGTTGCTGTATATGAAAAAGAACGTTGGCCATAGTTGACAGTTTTCACCTTTAATGTAATTATTATATTTTGTTACGTACAGCGCCAGTGAGCAACTGTGTCAGATGGAAACTAGGCACTATATAAATAAATTATTATATTATAGTATATTATACATGTATAGTATGACCAGAAATTATTGCGAATTTTAGGAATATGTTTAAGTTGATCTTTAGTATGAAAACACTTACCAACTGTCAAGTGATTGGTTTCAGTCAAGGAGGTAACTCAGTTAATCCTATTTCATTAGTTTGTCAAGAGTTATTCCCCTTTGTTTACATGCCAGCAGACGTCATTTTCAGTGACTATCAGAATGGCTGATTTAGAGAAGAGGAAGTTGATTTTATAGTATTATAACAAAGACATCAGATCGGCTAAAGTGATTTCAAGTGGAACAGGTATCCCTCTGTCCACAGTTTATCGTGTTTTTAAAAACATATGAAATGAAGAGACGGCATTAAGCACAAGCGAGGTGCAGGTAGAAGCAGAAAATTGACAGTTGGTGACAGGAGCGGCTTGATATTTTTGTTTCTAAAAACTTACGACGGAGGTTAGAAAACTTACGATTGGATATGATTGATAGAGGAACGGTGGGTGGCTGTAAAGAGACAGTTAGAACTGAGCTGCATGCAATAGATTGGGAAAAACGTCCGGGAATTCCATCACCGATCATGAAACCTGAACAAAAGGAACGAAGGTTGAACTGGTGTTTAGAGTACAGACATTTTAAACTGGGATAATGTTATTTTCTCAGATGAAAGTTATGTGTGGCTGTTCCCTACTACACTGAAATTCTGGACCAAAAAAACTGAAAATTTTTGTATCAGCGCCGACATTTTATGTGTGTGGTGGCATATCTGTGTTAGGAGTAATGCCTCTGTGTGCATTCGAAGGGAATATGACAAGTGAGCTGTACACAGATATTCTTGTGGAAGATTTACTTCCATCTGCTCAAGTGTTCTATGGAAATTCTTGGATTTTCCAACAGGACAACGACCCAAAACACCATTCGAATCATTCTCAGGCCTTGTTTCGACCCAAAATGTGACATTATTAGAGTGGCCGAGCTACAGCCCTGAACTTAATCCAATGGAAAATGTTATGTGGCTTATGAAGGACAGTATAAACAAAAACAAATCTGACAAATATTGCTGAAATGCAAGAAGATGTGATCCGATATTGGGACAGTATGAACCACGACTTTCTAACTTCTTTGATCAGTAGTGTGCCGCGCACCTTGAACCCTGTATTGCTGCCCATGACGATTTGACAAAATATTAAGTGTTCACCTGTTTTTGAAGCTGAGAGGTATGTTGTACTTATATTCAAATATGATACGTAACTAATGAGGAAACATTTGAACATTTGACAATTTTTTAATTCTCAATATTTGCTGGTCACACTAAATCATATCATATCATATCATATCATATAATATCATATCATATCATATCATATCATATCATTGTTCTAAAAAGTATAAACAAAACAAATAATATTATATATACAATTTTGAGTTTGAAAACAATTTCGGACTATGGAAAAATTTGCCAAAGTAACATTCTATTCAATAATTTCAAAATTTAGTTGAAACTATGCTTTGGTTTACTAGGCAGAAACATACCTGACTGTTTACAAAAACATTATATAGTGCCGTTTCAAATGCCATAGTACATGTATGTTTTAATTTATTCAGTTTTAAAAAGCAGTTTTTTTCACAAAAATAATAATTACACATTCTGTACATGAAGAAAACTCTTGCTAGTTTCTTTGAATAGTTGTCATTTCAGACAACATCCCAAAACACCGGAATTGTCCTAAATGCGTGACCGATTAAGTACAGCTCCGTGTAAGAATCATGCAGGGGGTGATACATGGGGGTCGGCAGATTTTGACAATATTTTGCATAGCGACATCATTCCATCAAACTAAGATGAAAAATGCCCAAAATGTGACCTGAAATGATGGCAAATGCCATTGATGAGCCTACATTTCACAGATATAGTAAGGAGAAGTACCAAATGAAATAGTAATTCCAGGAGTTAATTTACAGTTAACAACTGCATATCTTAAGGAGTATACAGGATAAGAATGTGTAGGTGACTCACAAACAGAAACAAAATGACAATGCAAAAGGGAGATAATCCAGTTTCTGTTATTCATCTAAAATCATACATTTTCCCAATCTTTGAGACACAGTTAACCCCAACCCTATAATACAAAACTTTGACAATCTCATGATTACTCAGCCATAGCTTATTACAAAAAATGAAAAACATGTTTGGGCAAATTTCTATATTTCTCATATTTGTATGATGAAAGAGGAGGATTAATACATTTAATACATTAATACAATTAATACATTTTCTCATATTTTCACAACGTTTAGGCCATAATCACCATGAAAGCTAAAATTGTAACTCAGTACTGTCTTGCTCACATAACAACACACTTGAAAGTGATCACAAAAAATGAAAAACATTTTGGTACAAATCTTTCTAATTCGTATTGTGGGGCAAACAAGGGGAGATAATCCATTTGACACATTTTCCTGCAATTTCACAACTTTTAGTCCATTATCACCGCTAAACCCGAAATTGCAACTCAGTACTGTCATACCTAAATGAGAAAGTACTTGTCATTGATCACAAAAAGTGAAAAACATTTTTCTGCAAATATCTGCACTTCAAATACTTTAGGGGCAAAAAAGGGGAGATAATCCACTTCACATATGTTCTTGTAGTTTTGCAACCTTCAGATCATAATTACTACTAAGTAAGCCCAACATTACAACTCAGCACTGTCATATTCAAATGCAAAACCACTTGTGAGTTATCACCAAAAGTTAAAAACATTTTTGTGATAATCCAATTGAAATTTTGTTTTTGTTCTTTAAACATTAAAGCCATATATATAATAAAAGGACATGATCAAAGTTGCATCTCCTATACCAAACAAAAAGTCGGTCTGACTAAAACATCGATACATCAGTTACATAACGGCGAAATCCTACTGCAAATAATGGACGGTTAACTACAGTTGATTTAGAGAAAAGTTTACTTACTCGAACTCGACAATTAATTGCTATACTTTCCCCATTTTGGTGACCTCATCTCTGATCATGTTCCTTTAAAACTCAGCACTGTTATATGCCACCTTTCTGTGCACCAGAATGTAAAGGGCCATATTTGACACTCAAATTCCAAAATCCACAAATCTGTACACTAGATGTTTTATTCAGTGTATATTACAGGATAGAGATTATTTCAATCCTTTTCTTGCTTACTGGATCCACCGTTGCCATGGTAACATCATTTAAGATGGCCACCAGAGACTTGAAAAGAGGGGAATGTTGGTGGAATGACAATGTCAAAACAAAATATGATATCAACATAAAAACATATCTTATCTAATATGGAAACAGCATCTAAATGTCAAGAAGGTTCTCTTGTTTTAACAAAAGTTATAGGAATGGAAAAAATAGCTTTTAATTGGAGTTGGCTATGGCTGAAATATTGCCCCCTGCAATTTTAAAATCCATTTCACTGACTCACTCACTCATTCTCCAAGCAAAACTTCATGGTCCTATCTTTAGCAATGCTTGAACAGTGAGGTGATGGGAATCTGTGATGTGATATCATGGACAAACTGTCTTTTAAGCCTATATTTAAATATGTGGTAGCAATATAATCATCCAAGGTACTTTACTCCAATTGTCTCAGTCGACCCAGCTGAAACTGGGTACCCATGGATACCCGTGGATAGCGTGGATAACCTTCTGTGCGCCTCAGTGGGTTGCCTAGGTTGGAACGAGGTCATAATGCTTGAAGCGCTTTGAGCAGTGTTTAGTGCCGTATTAGCACGCATCGCTGGATATAGCGCTATACAAGACTCAAAATTATAATCATATTGCGCTCCACCCTAACTTTCCTAGGGGTTGGAACAATTTGTCATATCAAACTTTGAGGCTGCTCTTAGGGGATGCAAAGTGTCTTAGAATAAAGCATATACATATACATGTACACCTATTGTGTCCCACTCTGAACCTCCCTGGAATGCGGCACTTCATTTGCATTAACTTGACTCCTTCATCAGGGCATACTTTCTGCCATTTTTTGATCTTTGGATACAATTTTATCCTGAACATAAATGTTGTCAACATTGAAAATAACTTACTCCTTAAACATGGCCGTCCAGACCCAATTGAAATAGGTAATCGATATTAATTCTTCAACAGGCTGCATCAAGTTCTCAAAATACAAAGACCTACACAATGCAAAACAAATTGAACTTGTGATGAGCGAGAGAGGAAAAAAACTATACTCATAAATTAGAACAACAACTGAATGGATATGCTTGTTTTAAACATTCATTCACAGTGTATAAATCCATAGCATTGTCTGTGGATTTCACTGGTTGTTATATTAGTTACCTGGTCAAATACTGCTAGTAACAGACTAACTTGTGTCATGCAAACGTGTGCGTATTGCTTTAATTTTGGGGGGGGGGGGGGGGGGGGGGGGGGGGGGGGGGGGGGGGGG